>JBAMJV010003277.1:0-22837 GCA_037951105.1 Echinarachnius parma
AGTCAAAATAAAAGAGTATGAAAGCTGACATATCTTTTGGATGAGTCTTTTCCCACTGATTAGATGACATTCGTGTAAAGCTCAACAACTACCATTCATAATAAGAAGAACAGCCAAAAAGTACACTTATATTCCCACATTGGTGATCAAGGAAAGGGGTAAGTATTGGTATCAAGGCTAGCCTGATGAAGATGAAGAGGGGACAAACTACAAAGTGATGCATTTAACAACCATCCTCTTGCGACATATCACATAAAGAAATCAGTTCTTTTTAGATGCCAATATAACTCTATGGTATTTTCACAAAATAATGTGAAATACACTAGCCTATAATTTTGGAATTGTTTGCTGAATGATATCCCTCTAAAACTAAACAGCATACATTTGTGTACAGTACATCATCCGCTAAATAGTAACAATGGTGTGCTCGAAAGTCATTTAGGTTTTGAACCAAAGATGTTTTGCAGTTTACTACTAACAGGAAACGCTCTGAGGTTCCTCAGAGAGAACCGTGTTTGAATAAACCGCTTAATTATCTGCCCTTAATTCAACTTGACAATTAATTAAGTGAGCAATTAATGGATGTGAATTTCCATGTCCGAATCCTAGTCTTTAATCCAAAAATATGAAGACTGGTTTCTTGATTATCTGTGGTGTTCGGGTATTAAGTGGCTCACAGAGTTTTCACCAATGTCAATGATGACATCATTACATGTGTCTGAATAATGAATGATCTTAACTCTGGTATAATGAAATGTGAAAGCCACCACCCTAATTTACACATCTGTATGAAATTAGTGTGACCTTTTTTACCATTACATTAAGTGATGGGTATAATGCACTTATTATGAAATACGGCTACTGCACTGTTACAAAAATGGGCAATATTTTGCCCAACGTTGGGCCGATATTAACCCTACTAACTACTGGGCAATAGTTTACTGTTGGGACATGTGCCCAACTAATAGGTTATTACGTATATTTACCCAATATTTCGCCCAACGTTGGGCTGATAGTAAACCCTACCAACTACTGGGCAATATTTTAACCAACGTTTTTAGGCCATTAATATGCCCAACTTTTTAACAAATACCAACGTATATATCACCAAACAAAAAAATTACCAACGTAAATTTACTCTTTTTTACAGTGTATATTCGTTGTCATTGGCAAGTGAGGCAGTTTGTAATTGAGTCCTGGAAACACATGCAATCACTGACCTAATGTAACTATAGCTGTTTAATCTATCATACTGACCAGTTCGAGGATTTAAGTCTTTAAAAAGCTGCAATATACAAACTCGTAAAGATCTTTTCTCAATAAAGGAGATGCTTCTCCGTAGGAGCTGTGATCACTATCAATGACAAGAATGCAGTGTCACGGTATAATTATGTTGTTCTTAATTGTAAGGGTTATTTCATGATAGATATTATATATCTATAGGCCTATTACATATTTGCCTTTCATAGTCTATATATATATTTTGCTATATATATATCTACATTCTGTGCTCTTCATTATCAAGATGTGAAATAAATAACTGCGTTTACTTCTATTATAATGATTTACTAAAAACATATACCAAAGATACACTATCAAGAACTCATATTCTTATGTATTCTATTGTCTTTAATGCGTTATGTGTTATATTGTTTTATTAGTTTATACTTTTATATCATTTGAAAAAACTTAATAACACCAAAATAACACTGAATACCATTTGAAGACTTCCAAATAAAAAGTGTGTAACGTTTTAAATAGTCTAAACATTTCAATGCGTTTTTTGTACATAACTGAACATGCAATTTTACGTTGTTTGTATAACACGTGACTTAAAAAATGACACGTGACACATTAAACAAATATATGATGCGGTCAATTTGGTATCCAACGATGCACAAGACCCTACAGATCACGAATCTGAAGCAATAATGATGGAATCTTTGTGCATTTGAGTCTTATTGTGAAAATAGCAGAGGCAAACCTTCGTGAACCCTAAGGATTTAAGGCGCTATTTACGTTCATATCGGGTTGAATCATTCATACGCGTTTTGTAGACTTCCAGTAGCTAGATCGCGAGGTTGTGCACCTAGGTTGTGATCCTAGAAGGTCCTAGAACACATTTCTGGTGCACAACCTTTTATAACATTCCATGTTTAATATCCCAAAAAAGGGGGTGTTTGCTCCCTGGGTATTATGTTTTCTATTTTTTTTAGAATTTCTTATGTATTTCTTTTTTTTTTTTACTTATGTATTTTATTTTATTTTTTTTATTTTTTATTTCTTACTATAATTCATCTATTTTGAACCCCAAAACAAACATATAAAATGTAAACAAGACCAAATAACCAATGATAAACTTCCTTTTACGAAAACTGATATTTCCATATGTTTTGTACACAAATCACGAAATTGAGCGATTTTCGGGCTGACATGCATAGACAAAAGGTCACGTGAATTCGTAACGGTAGGTCCAATTTTCAAAATTGTTTTAAAATATGCGCAAGACCCAAAAGAAAAAAGTCACCGAGCAGCGGCGCGTCATCTTACAGCGGAGGGCGGGGGGGGGGGGGGGGGGGCATTATGGCCCCCGGCCTTATTAGGGTTAAAGGTATAGACCAGTTTTTAAAACGCCCCCCTCTCAAAAAATGAAATGGAAGATTTTATTACCAATCATGTGAAAGAATATGTTTTGACTAATACGTGATGATACAAATTTTGCCTGGAAACCGCCTACTAATTGATATATTTGGTAAATTATCATATCTATCCGGCCTGGATAGATATCGCGACGGTTGATAAACACTTAAACAGCCACGTGCGATGCATGGAAATCCTATGGTAAATGCGCATAATGGTAATTCGCCCAAGCAAACCGCTCGAACGAGCCGCAGGGAATAATTTCCAGCCAAAAAATTGCATAGCAAATCTGCTATACAAAATAATTTGTGTATACCAATTGGATAAACTTGTATAGCAATTGTTTTCAGGCAATCACAATGCACATTAACACCACACACACAATGACCAAATGAAAGAAAAGAAAAGTTTACTGTACTATAATATCAACGTATGCAGTACAGCTAAGTACAATAGGTCTATATATGGTACAATAACATCTAACCAGTGGCCATGTGCGCATGCATTCAGCAGCCAAATTTAACAACACTCACATAGCCACTAGCGTGCGGTGTGTAATGCACTGCATGCTGGAAATGGCATGGGTGTGTGCCGTGTGCAAAACTTGTGTATAGCGTGCGATACATAGTGCCTATATTCAAAAACGGGACCAAGACAACTGGTTGAGTCGTGTAAGTGTGTGTGTGTGGGGGGGGGGGGGGGGGCGGCGGGTCTGTCGCTGATTTAGACCACTGTTTTAGTTTTGTAAGCAGGGAGTTGGGGTCGTCAAATGTCAAATGGGCCGATTGCTGCCCGAGACCGAGAACGATAACAAGTGGACCTTTCTTAATGGGGGGGGGGGGGGGGGGGGGGGGGGGGGGGGTTGAGGGTGGGTGTGTGTACGCACCCAAAGCACCCCCATGCTACGGGACTGCCTATAATTCAGACATCGTACGATATCGCAATCTGAAATGTAGGTAAAACCACTGTGCGGCATCCGGTGCATTTGTGACCTAGGCGTATCACATGTTTGATATGTTTTTCGGTCAATTTTGTAAGCTTTTCATTCGTTTCAATAAGCGTGTCATTCAATTTCACGAAATTGAGCTGAAGGTTTGTAATTTTTGTTGAAAATTGCATTGTGTTCATACGATTTAGCTCTTCGATCAAGTGATTTATCACTTTTAGCATTCAATTAAAAAAAACACGCTATTTGCATTCATTGTGTTTGCAAAATCAAATTGATATTATCATGTTCGATTCCCAGTTTCCCACGACCTAGTTAACGGTAACCGCAGGGTGGGTGTGTGTACGCACCCAAAGCACCCCCATGCTACGGGACTGCCTATAATTCAGACATCGTACGATATCGCAATCTGAAATGTAGGTAAAACCACTGTGCGGCATCCGGTGCATTTGTGACCTAGGCGTATCACATGTTTGATATGTTTTTCGGTCAATTTTGTAAGCTTTTCATTCGTTTCAATAAGCGTGTCATTCAATTTCACGAAATTGAGCTGAAGGTTTGTAATTTTTGTTGAAAATTGCATTGTGTTCATACGATTTAGCTCTTCGATCAAGTGATTTATCACTTTTAGCATTCAATTAAAAAAAACACGCTATTTGCATTCATTGTGTTTGCAAAATCAAATTGATATTATCATGTTCGATTCCCAGTTTCCCACGACCTAGTTAACGGTAACCGCAGGGTGGGTGTGTGTACGCACCCAAAGCACCCCCATGCTACGGGACTGCCTATAATTCAGACATCGTACGATATCGCAATCTGAAATGTAGGTAAAACCACTGTGCGGCATCCGGTGCATTTGTGACCTAGGCGTATCACATGTTTGATATGTTTTTCGGTCAATTTTGTAAGCTTTTCATTCGTTTCAATAAGCGTGTCATTCAATTTCACGAAATTGAGCTGAAGGTTTGTAATTTTTGTTGAAAATTGCATTGTGTTCATAAGATTTAGCTCTTCGATCAAGTGATTTATCACTTTTAGCATTCAATTAAAAAAAACACGCTATTTGCATTCATTGTGTTTGCAAAATCAAATTGATATTATCATGTTCGATTCCCAGTTTCCCACGACCTAGTTAACGGTAACCGCAGGGTGGGTGTGTGTACGCACCCAAAGCACCCCCATGCTACGGGACTGCCTATAATTCAGACATCGTACGATATCGCAATCTGAAATGTAGGTAAAACCACTGTGCGGCATCCGGTGCATTTGTGACCTAGGCGTATCACATGTTTGATATGTTTTTCGGTCAATTTTGTAAGCTTTTCATTCGTTTCAATAAGCGTGTCATTCAATTTCACGAAATTGAGCTGAAGGTTTGTAATTTTTGTTGAAAATTGCATTGTGTTCATACGATTTAGCTCTTCGATCAAGTGATTTACCACTTTTAGCATTCAATTAAAAAAAACACGCTATTTGCATTCATTGTGTTTGCAAAATCAAATTGATATTATCATGTTCGATTCCCAGTTTCCCACGACCTAGTTAACGGTAACCGCAACCGCAATACCGCGCGTTCGCGCGATAACCAGGAATGAGTTATATTTATCCGCCATGGGGCATAATGTAGTTACTACATACATACATACTGTATGTTTTTATTCAATAAAGCTCAGTTGAAACTTGCAAGTTATACTCAGAATGAAGTAGACGTGAGTTTTATTTCTCTCCTGATCGACATTAAAAGCATTAAAGGGGACCACCATGCAAAGGACAACATATTAGTATATGTTTTGGTACCGTTTTGTGATATCAAATAGATACCCAACATTTTGCAAAGGGTTGTGTAATTGATAAACAAAGCAATTAATTTCCACCACTTACGGAACCACTGCTATTTCCTGGTTCCATACGGGCCAAGCATTTGCGAGTGCGCCAATGCTTTCACGCGTACGTCAATAGATTCCCGGATGATTCATTCGCTCTGCACAGTGCGCTCTGGCTCTGCACGCATATAGTCTACGCAATTCAGACCGCATGAACGCATGGTTGAGAATGGTGATGGGTTTTCCAATTATATATTTTTTTCTGAAAACATATTTTTGTGAACTTGTTGAAGGAATGGAATACTAAAGATGGTACCTTTCTATAATAAGAATATTATTTTTGGGTGGTGGTACCCTTTTAATTGCGCCAACGGATTTCCAGGAGGGTGGTTTTACGTAATCACGAATTTACTCGAAATCGAAATACGTTTTAAATCGAATGCTAACAAAATGTTCCCGAATAATCAATATATGAATTACAATGCTGAAAACGATTTTGAACTACTCAATACAACTGCGGTAACAAAATTGGCAAAATTGAATACACACATTGCACCCGGGGACGGGGAGGGGGGGGGGGGGGGGGGGGGGGACATGCCTCACAATACATTTGAAAGTGGAGGTGATTGTCACTCCCACTTTTTAATACGCATACATTATGTATGTTTGATTCCATAGCTTGAACTACGTATCATATAATATTACTGTCTAGGATATGCACCAAATCGCTCTACTACCAGTTGTGCAGTCGTCCGGGGGGTAATTATCCGGGGGTAGTTGTCTTGGGGGTCAATATTCCGGGGGGTAGAGGGTGAAGAGGAAGAAGAAGAAGAAAAAGAAGGGGGAGAGAAGGAGAAGGAAAGAGAAATGGAGAAGGAGAAGAAGTAATAGGGTAATAATGCATATATTAAAATAAGAAGTATTTTTCTGAAGGATCCTAGTCAAGTAGGTCATTCATAGTGAGTTATATGATTTCAAGAGGATAATTGTATAGGTTTTCCAATTCATTTTAACACTATTGTCATTCAATTTCATTAATTCGTCATTCAATTTCGTCCCGAGAAACCAACAGAGCGTAAATCCCAACTTCAATTTCGTCAATGGTCATTCTATTTCGTCATTGGTCAACCAATTTCAAATATTTCGCATTCAAAATCGTCAATTGTCATTGGAATTCGTCTCGGCCACTGAGCGGGTGGTGAATGTTAAGTTCAATTTCGTCATTGTGCAATTTCGTGAATTTGTCATTCAAATTCGTCAGGTGGTATAGCCTTTTGTTGGGGGATAGGAAAACCAGTGTGTGTGTGTGTGTGTGTGTGTGTGTGTGTGTGTGTGTGGGTGTGTGTGGGTGTGTGTGTGTGTGTGTTACCCCCTATATAATTAATGTTACAATTTAACAATTACATCAAGACAATATATATAACAGAACATTACCTCCTAAATACATAGGACGAATTTGAATGGAGTTTGACGAAATTGGTTGCCAATTGACGAAATTGCTTTCGCTTTTATGTGTTCAGCAACTGTGACCGACGAGTTTGATTTGCAATTGACGAAAATGTGTGCCTAATGACTAAATTGTGTGGTGATTGTGTTAAATTGATTGACGAAAGACGAAATTGAAGTTGAGATTTCCGCTCTGATGGTTCCTCGGGACGAATTTGAATGACGTATAATTAATGAAATTGAATGACAATAGTGTTAAAATGAATGGGAAAACCTATATTATGTGCCTAACCAAATAAACAAATCAAATACAGTAACATATATATTTAGGGAGTTTGATAGAGTTACGCCATTAAAATAAATCATCTTACTACTTATAAAAGATAATGAAATATAATCATTAGAGAAGTACAACTAAGTGGTTGAATTGTGTGGGGGATACGTAATGCAGTTATATTTGTTGCAAATTACATATATGAATTAATATTTCTCCAATATTTAAAAATTTAAAATACTTAAATACTGCTAAATGTTGCATGTTTGCAATACATCTAATATAATTTAGCTCACTAATATTCTTGCATTTGTATTATATTTCTATATCAAATTATTTCTTGTGAGTATATTAGCAAAATATCAAACAATAGTTTCAATATACATATTTAACGTGTGAACGAATTATGCATTGTGTATATTGCACCAAAATTCTATTTTTAAATATAACATTTATAAAAACAGGAACAATTTAATTACACACACAAATTCTATAAAAAGAGACAAAAACTAATACTATATATGTGATAATTTTCCCTAAACATAAAATATTGCAATAATTCAAATCCATTTCATAAATGAAAGCTGACTAATTGTCATTGTACAATTCGATGAGCGATGGTATGGGGCTAGTCTGCATCCGTTTGGTTTTGCATCTCAATTGAGGAATCTTTTTTTTTTAGTTTTTCTTAGTACTCTCGTACTACGTTGTTGTTGTTTTGGGAGGAAATTTTGAAACTGATTTGTGGAGGAAAGAGTACTTTTAAAAAACCTAAGTGAAAGATCTTTTTTTCGTTGTTCCAGTGTGTCCAAGTTGGAGAGGGCAAGGGTGGCATTGTAATCAGTAAAGTCATTTTGGTAAATAATGCGGAGAGCACGTCTTTGAATTCTCTCCAAGCGTATATTCTTGAGTCAGGCCACTGTTCCAAACTGGTGCCGCATACTCAAGCATTGGCCGGACATATCCTATGAATACTGTAATAAGATCATCATGTGGTAGGCCCAAACTTTTCAGTGTACGAAGCATGTACATTTTCCCATTTGCACGTTTCTGCAAGGAAGAGACATGCGACTCCCATTTCAAATCATTTTGTATGTGCACACCTAAAATCTTTGTTTGACAAACGGTATCAAGAGGCTGGTCACGTATGTTTATCGCTGGATATACTTCTCGAGTGTGTGAAAAAGAAATGTCGATTTTTACACACTTTTTGGGGTTAAGTTGCATGTTGTTATCCTCGGACCAAGATGCCAGGTTGCCTACTGCTGTTTGTATTTGCGAAGGTTGATTGTTTTGTCTACATTCTGTAAGGGTGAGGTCATCCACGTACTTATAATAATTGAGTTGGTTGTGTGGTTGTGCGTCGTTGATTATTACAAGGAATATGATTGGACCGAGATGTGTTCCTTGTGGTACTCCGGCTTGGACCTCCGACCACTCCGACAGGGTGTCGCGATAGCGAACGCATTGTTGTCGCGCGGATAGGAAATCGCAGATCCATGGGATGACGGCTGGACGAACACCTAGGTCAATCAACTTTGATATTGCTATCGAGTGGTCTATTGGGGCGAATGCTTTTTTGAAATCTGTTTGGACAATACTTTAGCATGATTTTGGCTTCTCGGCATTTTGATATATAGGATGGAGAATATTAATGAGGCAGTGTTATGACGAGAGGGATTTCCCGTTTCCGAATTGGTTAGGATCCAACTTAGGCGTTATGTCATATAGTACCCATTCGGCAACGAAGCTTTCCGCGACTTTCGCGAAGTGGTCGGTTAAAGATATCGGTCGAAGCTTGTCTATGGCTGCAGGACTCGTTATAGGGATGGGAACCTTGTTGAGTAGAGGCGTTGATAATACCAGCTAAAGCTGTTGCTAACTCGACAGAAAAAAGCCGAATGATGCAAGCGCTTATACCATCCGGTCCTCCAGATGTCGATTCTCGAATCTCAGACAAGGCCGAATGAACTTGCCAAGGGTACACAGTAGGACATGCTGATGGGGCCGGAAGATATGATGGTAAATGCTGCAAGTCTAGTTTCTGAAGATCCGACGAAACTGAAATGAAATGGTCATTGATATGGTTTGCTACTTGTCGGTGATCGTCGGGATCAGTACCTGGGACTGAGATTTTGATTGGCTGTGTTTTCCCCCCAGTGATATTACGAATTTCACGGTACCATTTTGACGGATTTTGTTTCTTATGTTTCTTTATACGATGTGGGTAATGAGCCTTCTTTGCTTTCTTAATTTAATCAATTACACTTTCTTTTAATCTCTTCCAAGCTTCCTTGTCTCCCCTGTGGAATGCTGCTTGTCGATCGTGTATAAGGGCCTTTATCTCGCCGGTCATCCAGGGTTTGTCAGACGGATGTAATTTAATTTTCTTTAAAGGAAAGTATCGCTGTATGGCTGCGTGAAGTGTTTCGTAGAATTGATAAAAAAAACCTTTCATAAATAAACAAATGAATACAAATATTCGTCATCCATTTTATTTCAGGTCGCCGGGTTGCTCGTTCTCTTCTTCGGGATTTGGGGAATGAAGCGATGTCACAAGGTATCTAATGAGGAATCTCCAAACGTTGGCGGCGAACAACCCGAAGAGATGACGGAACTAAATGTGATTGCCAACGGTAAAGGATGCCATTGTACCTTTTTATAAATCATAGCAATAAGCCATTTATATCTTGCACAATTAATGATTTAATTTGTTTTGCTCACAACTTTCCACTGCATATAATTATTGAATTGTCAAACAAACTGTGGAAATCAATCAATAAATTAAAACCAAATCCTAAAGGGATCTAGTAAATTTGCAAAAAGTGAAGAGTTCGAGAAGTTATCTTATATGTCCACTGGGTGTTGTGTGAACATTTCAAGTTAAATGGACTTTATATGGCCGAGTAATGAGAACAAATGCAAAGCGACATTCACTAGCTCATTGCACTTACTTAGTACACGGTTCTGACGATCCGTTATACAAAAAATGTAACGAAAGGAAAATTTGAAAAACTGAAACCTGTCCTATGCCTTTTTTGTTAAAGTGGACTTCCACACGATTTCAAGCTTCTAATGATTGAAAGACAGATATTCTAGGTAAATAAACACAATTTTGTGTGAAAAAAGTAGGATTGTGGGTTCTTATAATTGGCTTTGAAATTCTAATAACACAATTCGCGAGCGAGCTTGTTCTATCCCACAATGCACCAATTTGTGATGTGCGCCCCTCACTATGCGCCTATCTATGTGTTTACACTGCAGCGAATGTGTTCTTTTGATCGGACCAATACAATTGCTCGATCATGAATAGTTTAGTCCACGATGCGCCACTCAACCGTGCCTTTGAGCATTACTGCATTGACTGAACCGTTTGAAAATACTTGCCTGCCCGAAATTCTAACACGTTTGGCTTTCATTGGAATTTGAATAGACACAAAGTCCCGTAAACGTGGTTATTGAATTGCCTGGCTCTGCATGGCCGGCTATTATGAATGACACATGCAGTGATGCCAGTAATCACAATGCAGTGGCACCGGATTCAAGCCTACTCAAGAAATTGAGCAAAGTGAGGGTGCTACGAAGGGTCTCATGATTGTGTGCAGTAAATTTAATTATTTCCTCAGAGTTAATGACATTAGAAAAATCTCTTATAAATCAACCAAAGAGAGTCAAATCCTGAAAATATTCAAGCACATCCATAGATTTATTTCCAATATACTGTACTTTTTAAAAACTCGTCCGGAATTCTCCTTTAATAAGAATACAACAAGGTATGAGGGAACTGCTAGAATTTCAATTGGATTTTGAGGATTTGGACAATGTTACTAAGTCCCTTTAACGAATATGGCAGTTTCGTGACATATTTAATCCTAAAGGTAATGTACAGTAATATGTGTGGTATATTCTTAACAATGATATTTTGTAACGAATTATATCCCTATGTTGCATTATTTCTTTATTTCCGTATGAACAATTTAATGCGCATGGGGGAAATAGTTGATTTTTCACCATTCGATAACATGCATATATTTATTTTCATATCACATAAGTGATCTTTTTAGTTGCCCGCCAATTCGGATTCACTTAGTGATCCAGCTGGACCACATACTCAATTAACACAAGTCGGAAATTAAAACGACCATTTACTGCATACTAAGACTTTTTATCCAAAACAAACATAGCAAGAAAGAAAGCTGACTTTCGTAAAATCTATATGGGTCATATCCGCGGTGAACAGACTATACTTGAATAACAAGCTGTCATATTAAGCTCGTTTTACAATATATTGTTATGATGATAAAAACAATTATTATAATTATTTGATTATGTTTTATTTAAACATAGGAACGGACAGAGACTCTGGGTTGACGGAAACTGCACCAAGCAGGTGAATAATAAGGTTTCCTGACATGCAAATGTATGTTGTACACATCAAACAAGAACTAAACAAATGTAATCAATTATTTCCTTCATTTTTCTATACCCCACCGTTTGGAAAACAAAGAAATATAAAGTAAAATCTCCCCTGTGACATCATAATTATTGTAATCACTGCCCAGCTACTTGGGAGATGAGAAATACATGATGGAATGTAACTTCGTCCAAGCTTACTACCTGCTCACAATAACATCACGAATTAATATAATTCTAACTGACACACTTCCATTTCAATCACAGTTGCTACGTCATATGAGTTTAACCACCATTATGACAAGATAACCACTGATAAGCTATTGTATGATAACATGCCGTGCATGTTAGCTGACCAGTGATTGACAGGTGATGTCACAGGGTGAATAATACTCTGGAATATTAGTTTAGAGGTGGGGAATAGCAAAATGAAGTAAAGTAATCGGTCAAATTTTAAAAAATGTAGAAAATATATTTTACCTCAAATGGTTTACAGATGTTTGATGTGTAAACTAATACAAATAAATATACATCGACATGCATTTGCATGTCAGGAAACCTTGAAAGAGAATCAACACCCCAGCATAATAATATTATTATAAATGAAAGGTAATAATGAGCATTCGATTCCGCGAAAAAGTTCAGGAAAAAGGATGACATAATAATTATACAATGGGAAAACTCAACACCATACTAAAGTTTGTGTTAACGGGTCGGCAGAAGGAGACTATCTATTGTCTTGGACGAACGGCTATTCTGTGGTTGTATTGTTTCCGAACGTACTCGTGTTTAGAATTGGTGCACTCGCATTGATAAGCTATATTATGGAAATATGCCATGCATGTTATTGTGAGAAATGTTCTTTTGTTCATCTCCGGTTTGCTGACCAATGACTGACAACTGAATAAAACAATTGCTACAATGTTTAACAATATACTAAACATATGTATGTAAAATAGTTAACAAATAGTTGATGTATACACTAATAAATAATAGCTGAAGACAACTTGCATTTGTGACCTTGCACCACAACACGACCGTTATGTCGAGGATATAGTTTCTTTTTTATTAGCTGAAATAGTCAAATTTGGTTTAAAATATGATATTCAGGGTTTTTGTATTTCCTGAAAGAAGGTATCTTTATCTACCTTCTGTAAAATTTTGATCGTCCTATATCAAGTTAAAATATGTTTTTTAATCAAATACAAATTATCAGATTACAGCACTTCAATGGACGCCAATCTTTAAAGTGGCCCGTTTCTCCCTTGTTTTAAAACTGCTTCAGCCATTTTCCAAATCTTTGGCGCTCTTTTTTCAGATGCTTTGCCTTGTCTGCATATGACAAATTATATACCATTTTAAAGGTAATGAATTCTACTGTAATGTCATGTGGAAATCAGCATAATCATTTTCCCCGACTTATTGGTCGTTTTGTGGTGTAAGGTCACATTTGGAATTCTGGGAACCTTTGAAGTAATTTCTAGGTATTTCCTTTTAATATGTAAACTTCGCACAAACTCTTAAAGGGAGCGTTGAGTATTAGTATTTTCCAAAGTGCCCCCCCCCCCCCCCCCCCAATTAATTCCAACAGATTTGGTTGATTTCAGTTCCATATGAAAGATCATCGAAAAAAACATGGGAAATGATAATAATTCCCAATCAAATGCTCTAATTGTTGTGCAATTTGCTTTCAAAATATTATATAAAAGTGTTTGACGTCCGGACATCACTTTTTAGAGAACGCTAGCGCGAGTCGCTAGCGATCTAGGTCCTCCTGATAGAGAACTGAAACTAATTTTTTTTTTGTGCACGCTAATTGTGCTTAAAACTATACATATGATACGGTACTTACCAAAAAATTCACTCTCCAATATGTGATCCAACTATCGGGTGGATTAAGATTATGATTTTTCCCTCCATTCCGCAAAAAAGCAGTGATATATGCGCCTCATGGACTTGTCTCCGTGTGTTAGCGCGACTCCGAAACGAAAGGCGAACAAACGGGGCTTGCAATACATGTACATACTACACGTACTATTACCGCGCACTGCACTACAGTCCCGTATTAGGACCTAGAACGCTAGTTCTTCGCGCTGGCGTTCTCTAGAGTTAATTTGACACTTCGAGTTGTAACGGCTCTTTTTGAATGATAACAGGGGTTTTATTTTGTGGTTTGTAATTGTGTATACTTTTCGAGCATGGTGAAGTAATAACTATTAGTTTGTACCGTAATCGTGCAGGTTTTGGTTACTAAAGTTAAGTTTGACCAATACTCAACTATCCGTTTGAAGTTTTGATTAGAAAGCATTCACAATTAATTAAGTGTTGATATAAACCCATACATCAATGTATCAATTATTGCTAACAACTATCACAGTATCTGTTCAGGGTTTGGGAGGGGGGGGGGGGGGGGGGGGATGGGGAGGGGTGTACTGACTGTCTTCCCCTGCTAATTTAGCAATCATACCCTCTACCACTTATGAGTTGAACCTTCCTTTATAGCTAGGCCATTGATAACCCTCGCCGTTCGGAAAATGTCAACTTTCTCTCAAACATGTCATAATCTAGATCCTTTGTACATTTTTGTATATAGGAGGACAAGGGGCACTGTGTCGTTCTTCCATAGACCATGGAAGCTGTTCACAATTCTCGCTATGACTACGTGTACTTTTCCTGGTGTCTCTTCAAAGACGTGGGAAATAGGAACAAACTTAATCGAGATATACAATCACGTACTAACCTTGGAATATGCTGATCACGGCTGCATAGTTCACCTCATGGGCATGTCTCAGCCCTTCTTCTATCACAACAAGATGGACTCGCATGGTCTGAAACCAGGTCAGGATGGACGCGTTGATGTCGATATTTCCGTAACGCAGAGAAACATGACAATTTCCCTTAATATCACCAAGCTAGAGAAAACAGATGGTGGTGACTATGTGGTAACCGTATTCGATTACGATGGAGACGATTATCGTTTGAAGACATATTCCACCCTCGTCATCATATCATTCCCACCTGGAAAGGCTAAGTGTGAAGTTCAGAAGCCCATACATGCCGTCACTGGATGGCTCTCTCTAAGCTGTTACTCTACAGTTGGCAGTGTCGATAACCAAGGAGATATAATCTGCCTTCAGGACGATCAGCAGCTACCGCACCTTCAACCTATATCGTTTGTTGGTGACCAGTTATCTGCTGTCTTCTGGATTGACCCTGTGCAGCAAGCTGGATGTTGTTCGGTTAACAGCACCGTTACGGTTGATCTGAATTCATGTGAGGATTTCCTGTACCCGCCCCGTGAATCAACGGGTCCTTCATTCAGCACCAGCTCTACGTCAGCATCTGTTTCTTCAGCTCCACCGGATTCAGGTACTATATGAGTGACTGCATCATCGGAACTAAACTCTCATATATATACCATATAAGAATAAATAAAACAACAAGACAATAAAACGAAGGAATGAACCTTTCAAGAGATTTTTGTTGGGGGGGTTGTCAGTTAACAAAATGGAAATGGCCAACGTTAGTTGGTCACACTCTTAAGTGGCAAGGGTGCCACAAAAACATGTATCAGCTGCTTAACAATATGTATAATTTTCCAATTTCGATATGAGGGGGAACATTATTTTCTCTCGATTATTTTTGAGAAATATATTTATTTTACTTTACCAGTGAACAATAACCCTCCAAGTTCCTCTCTTAACAATGTACAATTTCGCTTACTTATTTTCCTTCACAGTTGTTGGACAGTGCAACGCATCTACACTGAGAGTTGCACTAGGTGTAGGCGCAGTAAGTGATTTATTTGAACTTAAATAATCATTTGATGTAGTTAATTAAAATCTTAACACTTCGTTATTGCATGACTGATTTGGACAGCATGTAACATAACGAATGCTAAGACATTTAGGCTGATGTTGGATATTATGATTTTCGTTCTTTTTTTTGTGCACATATTGAGATTTAATGTTTGTTTTTCCTAAGAACAAAGACAATTTAGTAAATGCACTGCATCACGATTGGTGAATGTAAAATGATTTTAATAATATAGAAAACTATTTTCTTCTAGGTGAACATCTACTGCTGTTTACAAATTGATACGGGTTTCAGATTAACTCTTAACGTGCCAGGGATTTTAAAGCTCTATGTCATTTGTGTGTATTGTTACTCGTAAAAATGCGAGCTTGGCATGTTAAGAGTTAAAAAGGACCATTAAATTGTCAATTAATGTTTTTTTTTCTTCAAATAATATAATGACCAATGCAACAACAACGAAACACAAAACACATTTAAGACGTAACACTAATTCCACAAAGTGCACATTTTTTCCCTACAAATAAAACTAGCTATATACATGAATAACATGATAACTAACACTACATCGTTAAAAATGACACTAACAGTATAGTATCTCTTAGTGTTCTTAAATCATAATTTATTCTTGTTAGATAGTATTATGAATTTATTCAGCAGGAGAAACACACTACTTTTAACTCTATAAGGCCTAACTGCGGCCATATTGTGTCTCCAGCCATATCTAAGTTGCCATATTTAAAGTTGTTGGTCTATTTTCACGAAACGTATGGCGACTCAAATTTTATTTCAACAAATTTGCTATAATATTTGACCCTATTGGTCACTTTCCGTTTCCATGGCAACCATAAAATGAAGATGATGTTTGCCCTTTTCTCATATAAAATGAGCTAAGTTTGGCAAAACTCACAGTCTTGCCGTTCGATGCCATAAGGTCGTCAATGTGGCACTGCTCCCCAAAGAATGACAATGACATCATACCAGACAAGTCAACACGATATATCTTTGTCATCCTTCTTCTTTCAGGTCTTCATCGTGGTCCTCGTCGTGGTTGGCGTTCTATTTGTGTTTCGTAGAAGGCGGCGTCGCCGGGAACTCGACCAGGAAGATCCAAGAAATGAAGTCCATGACACCGAATTAATAATGCTGACTGAACCAGACGGGAATTCAAATGGTAAAGGATGACATTTTAAAATATCAGTGTATATTGTTAACTGTTACTATGAATGAATAGAGTGCGAAAAGCAAAGTATAAATTCGAAGAAGAAGGCGTCACCTGGAACTCGACCAGGAAGATCCGGAAAATGGAGTCCATGATACCGAATCGATAAAGCTGAGGGAACCAGACGTGAATTTAAACGGTAAACAAATCAAAGCATAATGTTAACTGTTATTATGAATGAATATTGTGCGATGAAGCAAAGTCTAAATACTTATTTGATCACGGACACTATCAAAGAAGTGAGAGCAGTAGCTAGGTCCGTGGTCATCTTTTGTAGTGTATTATCCATTTGGGTTTCTGTCAGGATTGAAAACGGTTTATGGGACAAAAACCAACAACACTGTGGATGAGTGATCTTTCCGGCAGGGAATTGCATGATAAACTCGTCATACATCATCAAATTAAACATGTTTGTATTGTATATTAATTAATTATCCAACGATTACACAATGGGTTTCTACACATTCCAGTCACCATATGTACGACTACGATAATCAATGAAGAAAACATATCTTATAAATTTCATGTAAAATATAAACCTTTGTGTACACTGTGTAATAGTCGTTACCAGCGATACAACCTTGTTCTCTGGATTATTGTATCTTTGTTAAAGGGACAGATCCTCTTTTACAAAACGTTTGAACAGTTTCCAGTTGACGGATGGGGATGAATGTAACACACCCCAAAAATCAGATCGAACAGCCCTATAATTTGGATTATATGAATGAAAAACGAATGCGTCCCTCCATCAGACTATATATCGGTCAATAAAAGAGTTTAACTGATTTAGCATAATATTACAACTATATTGTACTTATGCTTGCAAAGGTATTGTGAAGCCGACATTTGTAAAGGTATGTCACGGACAAAAATCTCAAAAATGAAGAATATGTAATTACATGTAGTCAGTTTAAGCGAGGTTTTGGTTATTTTGCCTAGTGTGCAGTCATGCTATTCGTATGTTTGTGCGGGGTCACGTAGCTAGCGCGAGTCACGTAGGGGTCACGCATAGCGTTGTGGTACTTCTTGGAATTCCTGTACGAACTGCCTCACTGGGTGAATATACGTATAATGCACAATTTTGTTTAGGTCTATAACTCCACGAAAAAGAGATTTCAAGCCCTAATTTTTTCAGGCATGCTATTAAATGACATTTTCTTTCATATACGACTATAATCTCGCAACTTTTGTAATTTGGCTTGCAAAAGAGGATCTGTCCCTTTAAATGTATGGATCATGTTTATTAATTGTTTTATTAAATCTGTAGTATACATTTCGAATTGACTATCATTAGTTCATTCATTCGACACTTTGTTACTGATCATGGATTAACCGTGATATTTCTTTTAATCTTTTTACTGTCTCCACAGATGATCAGCTCGACCAGGAAGATCCAGGAAATAAAGTCCATGACACCGAGTCGGTGAAGCTGACGGTAAACGGTAAGCAATTAAATACTAAATACTTTTAGTATGAATGAATGAATAGTGTGCGATGAAGCAAAGTCTAGACTAAAGACTTATTTGACACTGTCAAAGGTTTTGCGGCCTACCCACAGTACAAGTGAATTAAAGCACTAGGTACGCAGGTATTAAGAAATAAAATGAGAGTTTAATAACATGTAATTGTTCGAATCATTGATCATTATAAAAGTATTCAAAAGTTCAAGCTAACAGCTAGTTTCTATAGTTCATGTGATACCGAATGTCCCGCGTTAGAGCGCCCCACGCGAAGTAGTGCGGGTCGAACCAGGTGGATGTCGACGTCCTGACGCGTGACCGTCCGCTGTGCGCGAAGCCTCTGCCCGCGTAGTCACCTGGCGCGAAAGAACCGCCCACGTTCCCGCTGTTCACGGTGGCGACGTAACCCTTGGCCGTCGGTGATCCCTCCCGAGTCCCGATGCCCGGTGCCCGGAATCCAAATTCCGCCTAAGCGAATGCGGAGCTATCCTTGGTTTGAGAAGCCCGTGAGAAGCTGTGGACCGATGCTTGCCATCCCGGAGGAATTCCGTCTCTTCCACGGTCGTCTGCACAGTCTGCATATACAGCCCGACTACTTGGCAGCTATGAATACGGGGAAAACACTCGCTCTCAACAGCAAAGTACACATTCTCCAGAACTCCGGCCGTGTCTCGAGACACGCCTTCTATTGGTGGCTCAAACAGGTCCGCTCTCAACCAGATCTTAATGGCTTCTCACGTCTCACCAAAGCGCCCCAAAACTCATTTACAGAATCACCACATCCAGCAGTGTACAAAACCGTTCACCCCAATCACCAACTTATAAGTGTAAATTCCTCTCTCACCAATCATTAACATATGGAAAAGTAGCGCGCATCTGCTCATCGCCTCGTCGCTTATCCCGTTAAGCACGGGGAACGTACACCAAAAACACCATGTTTCGATAGAATTGCTGGTATTACGGGAAAATGGAAATTTGTTAAACAAATCTTCGGACGGTTTTTTATTATTTGAAATGTCGTCTTAAAAATGATACTAAATTTGTGATTTTTCTTTCAGGAGAAACGGTAGCCATTTTCCCCTAAAAGTTTTGGTTTTTTCAGCCTGCCTATGGAGATTGCACTGTTTTCCCCCTTTTTTGTCGGATTTCGCACAGGCAACCAGTCGGCAAATCTCACACGAGTGACCTATACAAAATCTTCGGACGGATTCAGAAACCTTGACGTCACACCTTTACGTTGATATAACGATTGTTTTCATTCGTGGAGAGGAAACGGTAGCACTTTTCAACCAATAAAAAGTAGCTTTTCATAATAAATCAAGGTGACTGGGATAGTGTAGCTCTAGCTATGCATGACGAGTGCGCCCGTACGAACAAAAAACTCTCTAGCTACACGTGCAACTAACGCGGCGCGTACAGAGTGTGTGTGTTGCGCTCAAACTCTCGGAGACCGCTTGATAGGAGTTGTATCCTCGCCAAAACTGGACGGCTGAATGTTCTCGAACAAGGATTAATTCACAATGTTGGAGAAGTAGCAGTTGTTAGTATGGCTAATAAACAAATATATATGATAACACATACCGTTGGATGCTTATTTTGAAGTTTGTTAGTGAGAACATTCAGATATTAACAATTGAACGTGATTTATCTGAAGAATTTTTATTCATCTTACTGGCCTGCATTGCTCTACTGTGTAACACGTGTACCCGAATGGGCTATTAAACTCCGACTAGAGGGAAGTCAGTATTAGCACATGTCTCACAGATGACATGTATAACGAACATAAATTAAAAGCATTACACACATTCAATAATTAAACTCTTATAAATAGCCTACGATCACGATATAAATTGTATGACAATGAAAAGCGCATAAAAACGATGCGCGGGTTTCCATAAACAAATCTTCCCTCCGAGAACGAGCGCTCGCACCCCCGCTTTGTCGCATTGTACTAGTCCGATCAGTGTACTTTCACGCAAGAGTGCACTCGAGCAGTCTCTCTTCGTGAAAGCGGTTGTTTAGTGCTGGTATTCTTTTATGCGCGTTTAGGGCTGAAACTTTTCCATATGTTACCCAATCATCAATCACCATGCTATCATGTGACTTGACGCCCAACTACAATTGGCCCTACAAGTACGGCTACGAGCCTAGCGTCCCGTTACTAGGTGCGGCAAACATTTATATGCAAAACACAGCCCCGAGTTACAGCTCGGCAAACCCAACCTGGGTGCGGTGTCCGATCGTGCGCACCAATCACGGGGTGGCACGCGATCGCGCTATTCCGTAAATCAACAAACAGCTTTGCTGCTATGCCGGGCAATCAAATAAACAATAACAAGTTAAACCAGCGCTGCCTATAGTAGAGCAGATAAGTGTAAAATATCATGGAAATCGTTCAAAGTTTGATACAAGCAACATGCTCCGTATGCAGACTACCTTAGGGACACTTTGTAGAAAAAAAACATTTAGACAAGCAAAAATCCAAGATGGCGGCCATTTTCCAAGATGGCCGCCAACAAGCTACTTTTTGATATAAAAATTGACTGAGTTGGCCGATTTTAATAATCTTGGTGCCGTTTTATATGTTTATTGACATGCTGAACACGATGGTGATACATACGGACTCATATGATGGCCAAAATCCAAGATGGCCGCCATTTTTCCAAGATTGCCCCAAAAAGCTACTTTTTGATATAAAAATTTATTATTTTGGTGTCAATTTCGATGTGTACTGATATGCTAAAACCGATAATGACACATACGGACCCATTTGATGGCGAAACATCGACATGGCAGCCATTTTCCACGATGCCCGCCCCAAAACTAATTGTTGATGTAAAAAATTAACGATAATTTTGCCAATTTTAATAATCTTGGTGTCGAATTTTGCTTCTTGGAATGCTGGAAACGATTGTGATACATTTAACTTATTTAATGGCTAAAATCTCCAATAGCCGCCCTTTTACAATATAACCGTCAAATACCTACTTTTGATATATGCAAGTTGACTGGGTTGATCGATTTCGATATTCCCGGTGTCTTTTCATGTTTCTTGATGTGCTGAAAACATTTGTGTTACACAAGGACCTAAACAATGGCGTAGCTAAGGGATATATGGCTATATAACCCACTGGGGGGGGGGGGCATCATGTATAATGCAAGACGGGTACGTGCCGCTTACAAAACCCCCGTTTTCACACCCGATTGCCACTCTCAAGATACCAGATTTTCAAAAATTGCCGCTCCATAGACCACGGAATGACTTTGCTAGGTAGTTGAGTAGCGTCGAGTCCATTATTCTTCTTCTAGTCGGCTCCTTGGACCACCATTTGAGGGTTTCCGTAGGTCTTTGGTAGCTCCAAGTCCATGTATTTTGTAGTTTTAGTCTGCTCCTTAGACCTCTTAACTCCCGTTTAAGGGTTTTTGTAGCTCCAAAGACCCTATATGTGTTGCTTGAAGTCAGCTCTTAAGACCCCCATATCAGAGTTCCGTGAACCACACTCCGTCAAAATATTAGAGTGCCCCCCCCCCCCCCCCCCCACCTCGGATATAACCCCTATTTTTGTAATGAATTCTTTTGTTCTTGATTCTTTTATAGGCTGCTCCTTTATTAATGTTTATTAAGAGAATAATACGATTTTAATCATTAATAATGTATTGGGTGTTCATGTACAGTATGCATAACACAGCATTTTATACACCCAGATCAATTCACATGTTCAGATTAAACTACCTTCCGACCCCTTCTCAGTTGGCATACGGCTTAATACTGGCTACGCCATGGACCGCTCTATATACCAAACACAACTGTAGAGATTTTTGCAGCTTCCTTATTATCAGCTTTGGGTCATAGGGGTATAATATTACTGTTACAGTATCACACGTTACTATTCGATAAGCCACATTGTATAAATGGACACCGACACTGGTCACACCGGCCGTTCCTCCTTTTGATGATGTCAGCCTTTATCTTTTCAGGGAACCATGGTCCAAAATATTGCTATTTCAAATAAAAGGCAACATATTTTATATCCCAAAAGTGTCGAAAAAAAGTCTCAGAATATGAGCCTAATGGGGGCTGGGAGGGTGGTGGTGGAGATTTGGACATGCTAACCGGGATGTGGGGGGAAATAATTCATTCAATGAAAAATGGACTCCAAACACGTTGAAATTTGTATTTGCAATTGATTGATTTTCTGCTGATATATACAGGTTCAGGGCAGCATTTATCCAAAATGGGGGATGGGACGATGCACGGCATTGTTGCTGGTTTGTGCATAGCACAATCGTTTTAAAAATATTGGTGAACAAAAAATGTATATGGACCCTTAGTGCGGTCATAATGATTTAAATCATGTACAATTATTTTTACTCATTCATCTCAAAAGTCCAGACTGGCATAACCAAACAACTGCCACTGATGAGAGGGGTGGCAAACAAAGTTTTAGGTCAATATTTCCTATATTAGCAGCCTTTACCGAAATATGAACAAGTGAAATCATGATTTCCCTAGGGAGAGATGGCTAATCCCTCCTTTATCCCCTAGCTATATACGACATCTTGGAAAATGGCCGCCATGTTATTTAGATCCATTTGTATGCAAATAGTTTTCAGCTCATCAAAAAAACCTTTTAATCAGTACAAAGCTTATTAGAATCAGCCAACTCAGCCAGTTGAAAAATTGTAAAATGCTTTTTGACCACCGCCTTGAAAAATGGACGCCATGTTGGATTTTCGCCATTTTATATGTCTGTATGTATCATAATCGTCTTCTGCATATTATCAGGTCACATATAA
>JBAMJV010003278.1:0-137472 GCA_037951105.1 Echinarachnius parma
CCCCCCTGATGATTAGGTATTACGTAAGTATGTACACCCATGATGAGGGGGCACTCACTCATTGCGCATTCATTAGTATATTGAACGCGATGCATTTCATTATGTAATTCCAATTCGAAATACATAGCCTTTTGTGCATGAAAGTGTAACGCATAATAAGGAAACTATCTTTCTATGCCTTCTATACATCGTGTTAAAATGTTCATCAAAATGGCGGAGTTTGCCCCGCTTGGTTTGATCCTACAGGGGCCGCGGAACCGGGGGGGGGGGGGCGGGGGGGTTGGGGGGGGGGGGGGGCTGCAGCCCCCCCCCCCCCCCCCCCCACTTTTTGTTGGATTAAAATAAAGAAATACATCAGCATAAAATAAACAAATATATAACAGTTCAAATGTGGTCAGCCCCCCCCCCCCCCCCCTCCCCACTTTCAAAACCATTCCGCGGCCCCTGTCCTATCTCTGCCATTGCATATGCTTGGTGGTTATTGCACTTTAAAATGTGCAGTTCTAGGGTATATGGTGTAAGACTTAGGTAATTCTCCGAGGGGGTGTAACATAGGGGACAATTATTATACAATTTAGTTATTGATTCTGAGTAGGCATATACATAATTAATATGTTAATATATTTATTAATTAATCTTATTTATATACTGTTTGATAATGGCAAGTTTGGAGGCTATTTTAGTTCAAGAAGCAGCTGTAAGTAAAATAAATATGGTGCCGTTCAGACTAGTGAACTGATAATTCGACCATTTTTGTTCTTCAAAATGTTTAATTTGTTCTTCTCTTTTCAACATAAACATTCCGTTGAACAATTATCCACATAAATTTCATAATGGATATTACAATTGGTCTATGTCAAGCTATGTGTATAGGCATTAAACATGTATTTATTTTAATTACATACCGCGAATAAAAGTTATCGCTCGCGAAGTTTATGCAAGTGACGCTTATCATTTCACTATTCATTGACGGTGCTAATCAAAACGTTAATTTAT
This sequence comes from Echinarachnius parma, assembly GCA_037951105.1. Lineage (NCBI taxonomy): Eukaryota > Metazoa > Echinodermata > Echinoidea > Clypeasteroida > Echinarachniidae > Echinarachnius > Echinarachnius parma. The sequence continues at coordinate 997 of JBAMJV010003278.1, forward strand.
TTTTATTTTTTATAAATAATGACATGTTCAGTACTTCTCATAGTTTTTTGCATAACCTCGCAATGTATACTTTTTAATTACGCTCTCATTCAGATCTTCACTCTCTCTCCAACATAGGGAGGGTAGACAAGTGAATTCCTGCAATTATATATGTGTGTTTCAAATATCTTTCTCCTATAATCAATCCGTAATTGATCTCCGCCAAACATGGTAAAACATATAATTTAACTCTATGTCCCAGTCAGCATTATATCCGATCTCCCTTCCCGTTAGAGCAGCCGCTCGTATTGACAGTTTTGTGGAATTCAATGAAACGAGGCTATTTAGTGGCAATTTCGTGGCTTGTACGTGGCAAGTATGTGGCGATACGTGACAATATACGTGACATAATGAGGGTTGTGTGCCTCTTACGGAAGGTAGAGTCAACCATTCGAAATGTTAAAAAATGTCCACAACATGGTTATTGATGATAGTAAATATATAATCCATTGCGGATATAGTATCGGAAATAATAATATCGCTAAACATCCGAAACGTGGTTATTATTTTAATTTCTGCCTTCCCGTAGGTGTCACTATAGAACACAGTTCTGTCACGTATTGTCACGTATCGCCACGGTATAGCCACGAAATTACCAACGAATATCGCCGTTTCATTGAATTACACATAAATGCAAATACATGGCTTTTTTTTATCACGGGAATGCTTTACGTGTATGTGTGACTGGGGTATAATGCATATTACATCATGTGATCGTTATAATTACGTTAATTGCCTGCTCAGCACTTCATATCCGGAAAATGTATTATCTATCCGAAACTGATGGAATTTGCACACAAAGTGAATTAAATTCGCTCCCCGCACGCAGATTGTCTGTTTAGCATAACGACTGGAACAGTTACGTGGTAAAGTCATTGTTAAATATATAATTAGGTGGTCAGGTTTTGACATGAACACGAATGATAGCATAATGTGCCCTTTTCTCAATTCATTATAAGAACATGAACTGTCACCTATACGTTACTTTCTATAGGAAGCATTTCCCGAATGGAATGATGGATCGAGACCCGCACGATATACTACTGCTATAATATTTTAAAGGGGTAGTTCAGCTTTGGTTTAGAGGGAGCTTTAAGATATTTGTTTTTGGTGAGGTAATGACAAAATAAGTGTACAATTTGAAAAACACATAACTTCAATTACAGAATAAACTTTGCTTGATTAAAATCGGTTTAAAATTGTCTGAAATAGTCATTAATATAATATTAGCATAATGTAGGGACCAACTGTAATTATTCATTAATTTAAGAAAATTGTTATGAATCTTAAACAGTTCCGAAAATATACCAACATTGTTAAAAAAATAAAAAAAAAATTATGACCTCTCTATTGACTTATTATGGTAACTAAACATCACATTCACATATATTGATTACAAAATATTGAAACTTGAGGTGTCTGCTTTTTGAATGAAAATAGCGCTGTATAAGTTAGCCGTTTTTACGTGTTTTCAAGCATTTCAAACATTCAAGCATTATTCAATCTTATAACTGTTAGTTTTGATGATAACTGACAACTTTTAGATACTAAAGATCTGTTTGACCAGAACTGTATTATCCCTTTATTAAGTTAAGGTATAATGCACGTTGAAAGATAGTATCACAAATTACTCGTCCACCCAATTAGGTACTCGTTTTACGGACAATAATAAAACCCTGACCGCTTAGTTTGAAAAAGCAGTAATAAGTATATTTTGGTTCTGCTATGACGATATTTTCTCGGTATTTAAACAAAAACTTAATTGTGGATCGATTTGCCAGCCAAACGACCCAACTGTAGGTCGAGTTATTCAGTGACAAGTTGTCCAAAGGTCGAGTGCAGGCCCGAGATACTTTTCGGTCATGGTTGATTTCATCAAGAGGGTAAATGGAGGAAAAAGAAAGACGTGTCCAATGAATTCGATATTTCTCTTGTTTGTATGTTCTTTTGGTCTTTTTTTATCATTATAGCTTAATGCTATATGAGATGAAGTGTGTTACGTGTAATACTACCGTTATTTTTTTTTTATTATGCTTTCCTCGTAAGTGACTTTCTTAGAAATACAAATATTACATACACGGGCGTAGACATGTCATTGATACCCATTCAACTGGGGGGGGGGGGGGGGGGGGATGATCTATTCATCCACCCCCCCAGTTGAATAGGTATTACGTAACTCGCTACGCCCGTGATTACATCCAAATAGCACTAACACATGTTTGACACACACCCACGTAGGTACCTACCCCTGCTGGAAAACGTACAGGAATTGACGCACAATGCACACACACCCACGCGCACACACACACACACACACACACACGCACAAAATCTCCTACACACAAAAACGCATGTTATAAGGGGAATGACTGTGTTACGTCAAGGGATCTAGTAGCTTTGTTGACATGTGCAAAAACTGGCAAATGGTTGATAAAATTTGTATTTCTGTCGTTTGATATGTCCACAGAGTATAATGTGTGAACATTAGGCGTCATAAATGTATGTCATATTACCGAGTAATGAGCGAAAATGCAAAGTGATATTCGCTCACTCATTGCACTGACTTCGTACACGGTTATAATTATCCACTAGATAATTATCAATCCGAACACTTCAATCACACATGAAGGCTGTTCCACGCTTATATTGGTAATACAATGAGGTATATTAGAACCGCTATATAGAGTTACAAGTAAATGTTGATGATTTCGACAATGTTACTAGATCCCTTTACTTATCATGCTTATGTGATTTCCTTAAAGGATGCATTCCCAATAACCGTAGATGTGTACATTTAATTTATTCTTTCTTATTCTCCTTGAGTTTTTTTTTCTTCCATAGCACACATTTTACGTAAATTATTGATTCAAATGCGGATGGTATTGTATTTGTAATGCTTTTATTTTGAAATAACACATATGATTGAAAATAAAATGAGCTAGAAACAAAACGTAACGAAACAACGTCATATGAAACAAACAGACTACAACAGCTAGATGATTAATCTAAGTTATACGCACAGTTTCACGAACGCAACGTTGTAATAATAATAATACGACGAATAATATATATGTATAAATATATTGCACGCGGTGTTTACAAGCAAATAATCAGAGCGAAATTTGTAATTATGTTGTTTTCCTTTAGTTATTCTGTCTAATTATACGACTATACAAAGCAAAAAAATAACATAATAAGGTATAATCGATAAACACATACGGTATACATCCCCTTTATGAATTTAGCTTTTCATATGCCATAAATGCAGAGATGCTCTTCACATCATTGTGAGGATGTTAAGAGTAAATTATATTTTCAATTTAGGGAAAACGATAAAATTGTTCGTATTTTTCAGGTTGGGTATAAGCTATTCATCGGAATAACAATTCAAAGTGATGAAAGTATAAAACAACCAATATAATTTTCACTCTACGATTCAGATTATGTCGATGAAAAAGGCATATTGTTGTTGGGTGCAAATCACAAGGGGAACTGAAAGGTACGTACATAATAACATTGGTTATAACATACATTTATTTGATCTACACATCATTTTTTTAAATAGATATTCATGAGGTATTTAACGATAATATCATAGATTATACTATTTGTGAGTTCTCTCCGATTTTCTTCGAAATTGTTCTTTTTAACATAACAAGAAATTAAAGTGAATGCAAGAGATGGACATTAATTGAGACATATAATAGGAAAGGAGCATAGTCAATATACATCCAAACAGAGTTTGTTACATTGATAATTATATTGTACCTTGGAACAAAGCATACTTGAATACCAAACTGAAGTATTGAATCATCACTCGCAGTACACACATTGAAGTAATAATCATTTGGTTTGATGTGTTGTTATAATCTACATGATTTGCTATAACTGTCAAACTTGTTATAGAATGACATATATATACCTGATTATATACAGTGTCATTGTTTGTATTACTTAATTAACGGGAACGATTTCGCAAGTATTATTCACAGTCAATCATGGACATAAATTAAGCATGTTTGTATTACATGAAGAGCTTTCTTCCAAAAGGCGTTATATCCACTTTTTCAACTTTCGAGGAAAACAGGTTTCTTTGCCCAACTCTGTACACGTGCCTATGGGAATATGAAAATTGAACTTTCTATATTTTGATTTTGAGTGAGTAATTTGTTTGTGGATTCCTAGATAGCTACGTAGCTTATAAATGTAGATATATCATTAACTCAATTTTATGGAAAGTGGATTTAGAGCCTTTTGGACTGAGCTCTTCATGTTGATCTAATCTGTGTGAATTACAATCATAACTTTACAATCTGTTGTCAGCATTAAGTGTTTCTGTATACTTTTTTCAAATACCGTATTGGGTGCATTTCATTCTCTTTGATCCATGATTACAGAACATAAATATAATATAATACAGCTTAATTATAACAATATTATGATTTAATTACATAAATACAAATATAACTGAAAACATTCTATATTATGAAACAATACACTTCTGTGGCTTGTTTCACGAACACTAACATCGATTTAGCATCGATTTTAAGTGATAATCGTCCTATTTAATCGATGCTTACATCGACGTTAGCGTTTAGTGAAACACTTCCCCAGTGATTATGTTACGCAAACGAATAAACATACACGATGTAAGCTTTGAATGAAATCAAAATGTTGTTGCTTCTCGTCAATATTCATTTAAATCCACAAATGGAGTAAAGATTTGTTGTTAACATGGCCGTAAACATATTAAAATAACTGTGTATACATGTTCTACCAAAAACGAATTTCATAATTGTTTCCGAATTAAATAAGTAATGGATAATAACGAAATGATAGTTGTTCACAAGATGCATTTCATTTGTGGAATGTTTTGTTTTTATTATGCTAGATTGATTACAATACAATCATAACCATTAGGCCATACAACCCCTATAAATGCATTGCTTCTCTTTTAACAGTCCTTCATAGAGGTTAAGAATGTCAACATAATTATGAATTAGTTTATGAGAAAGAATACTGTCAATATATAACAAGTCATAAAAGGTAATAAAATAGTATTTGACATTTTGAATTAACAACACTTAAAATGAGAATGGTTCGGGGTCCGCCCCGGACTTATGTCTTCGGATATCCGCCGTGTGGGAGTTGGTGGGTTTAATCAACTCGGTTAACAACCGAATCGTAGTCACTGTGTACAGTAAAGAAAACAAAAGACGGAAGGTGACGAGTTAGTCTATTTATTATGATACGGGGGGGGGGTGTTTGACAAAGAGCCTAAGTTGAACTTAACTCTAAGTTGGACTTATCTATTATGGAAAGCCATGTGTAGCCTTAGAATAAAATATATTCAAAACCAAGAATGCAAGTATTTTAGACTGTCTTTAATTGTACATCAAAAACATGGAATCTCCTTGATAATAGAAAATAGAAATGATTTAAATCAACATTTTATGCTTTTGAAAAATGACTTTTAAAATAATTTGTCAAAGAAACTAATGGCTCTCCATACTTTTTAAGTCCAACTTAGAGATAAGTTCAACTTGGGATCTTTGTGAAACACCCCCGGTACATACATTTGAAGTAATGAAATGCAGTAGCGTGGTAGTAAAGTTATAACGAATATGAAGTGTGGAAGACGACATAATTATGATTTTATATAAGGAGTTGCCGTTATTGATACATGAATGCAATAATCAAAACAGGTGTCGAGTATTCGACACGAAGCACGTTTGTCCGAAGACTAATTGTATTCTGTTTATTTGTTTGTTCGATACTTTTTCTTGTATTCTCCTTTTTTGTATTAATTTGTACTAAAATATTACATAAAATCGCAGATAAATATACATCTAATGCATATACGGGTAAACATTTCCTTTATATATAGTCGAGTATACTGCGACCAAATTGATGTTGGTATATTAAACCACGTACAATATGTGGGGGCGTGGTCGTGATCGTGGTCGTGGAGGCGTATAACTTCGCCCAGGAGTAACGCTAATTACATTTGCAACAAATCAATTCGTGAAGAAACGTCAATAGGGTCATACAACACGCCCTGCATGTGTTCATATATATTGAACAAGTTTGGGCATTTAAAGGCCAATTAAAAGTTCATTATTAGAAGACATATTCATCAGAGGGAGAGCAAGAATGAAAGAGAGAGAGAAGGGAAGAAATATACGGGATTAAAGCACCGTAATCATGGAGAAATTGTGTGACGAAAACTTTTGAAATAGACGGCCCTGTCACAAATCGATCGCGATTAAAGGGATAGTTGAGTTCTGGTAAAGAGAGTACAGTTTTGGTCAAACTAAATTTTGGTAACCAAAACCTGCACCATTACATTACAAACTAATAGTTATAACTCTACCATGCTTGAAAGTAATTCAAAATTACAAACGACTAAGTAAAAAGCCTTTTATCATTCAAACAGAGCCGTTCAAACTCAAGATGGCGCTCTCTAAAAACTCATTGGTTTAAACTATTTTAATTGATAATATTGTGCATGTGAAGGTTCGTATAAATAGTGATTAGATAGAGAGATAATCAACAACTATTCAATAACTTCTTTTGAAAATTGTTTAAAAGAGGAAGCATTTTTTATAAATTTGTAACGATTTCTTCAAAATTATCTAATATTTGTGGGGCCCCACATTTATTACAAATGGTTACGTTTATGGATATTTCAGCCGTTTCAGAACCGATTTTGATCAAATAAAGTTTATTCTGTCACTAAAATATTATGGTCTTTCAAATGTTACACTCAGTTGTTCATTATCTCACAAAAAAATTATTATGTGTAGCGCCCTCTCTACCAAAACTCAACTATCCCTTTAAGTTGGGTGTTAGATAAACACGTCTGGTTTGCCTACATGTTTCTCCGAACCATGAACAACAAACTAAAACCTACACTAACATTTCTACTGCTATAGTGTAGCCCTTTTCATTCGTACATTTGGTGGGCCTTATTGTAATATCCAATACGCGAAACTCAGCTACCTCCATGTACAATGATATCACACAAACAATATTACCTTTTCAAGGACAGCAGCTTATTTATTGGATAGCAAGATAAGGTTTGGAAGATGCGATTGACAGTACCACATAATTTATTTTCTTTTGTATTTAAACAGGTTTCATCTGAATTATATAAAGTAGGTACGAATTGTGTTAATAATTATTTATAAATGTTCTAATGGTAGTGACAATTATTCCTTGACATTTGAAATATTTATGTGACTGTTTTGTTTTGCATGCACAGACTGTAGGTCTAACTTCAACAAAATATCTATCTTTATCTATGCAGATCATATTGTTTTATACATATTCGTGCTTGTTTTTTTTCATTGCTTTAGTGAAAGGCCTGGTATTGATTGTCCAACATTTTATTTCTGTCAACTGTGATTTAATTATACTCGAAGTCTGTACTGCCATCGGGAGACGGTTTCTGCGTATTTATTGTGCCCTTTCGGCTAAACACGTGACTCGGCGACGTACCGATTCTTAATTTAGAAAACGTCTCTAAACGTCCCCCATTTTGGAATCTGAGGGCAACCGTTGGGGCGTAGCTACGGGGGGAAGTCTGGGGGCATGTGCCCACGTGTCCCACATAGATAAAGGTGCCCCTCTATATAACCAAACAATCATGCCTGCGGGAAAACAGATGATCATAAATAATGGCTAACTTCATTATCATCCTCATTTTAGCCACCCTCAAAATGGGGATGACCTTTTTCTTATTTTGTTTGTCAGTTGAAAACATTAGCTCATAATGGAATTGACAGCCCCCTGGTCCCACCCCCGCCCCTTCGTAAAAACCAAAGCTACGCTACTGGACGACCGTTCCATACGGTAGTGGTGTCTTTGAAATGCCAGTTCCCGCGTCACTGCATCACTGTGAAGTGTAGGTCAGGCTAGGAACGGATGTGCTCGTTGGTAGAACTTAATGTATTTTTGTCAATGTAATTTTTCAATGAACACGTTTGAAGGATTTACTAAGCATCACCAGTTAAAAATAGTTTTGACTTAACCTACAAGATTACTATGCAAATTATTAAAGGAACTAAAGAATACAACGTACTTTGGCACTTATTCCATAGTTGATGACTTGTAAAATAGGTCTGCCAAAAAAACTCCATGAAAATAAACACAGTAGTGATGTTAGACTAATTTTGGGATGCCAAATCTCACTTAGCAGCCAATTAACGCCCACCCACCTTTAGGGTACAGAATCGGCAGCGTGATTGACATGTGATTGACAATTCATTGGCTTACGTCATCTACATATTTCAATTCATTAGTCCGTTCTTTAGATGACGTCACATTTTGGAGATTTAAAAGGGGCGTTCCCATGACAAAAATTACGTAGAGAGAGCCTAATTGTGAAAATTAGGCCATCTAGACGCTGTAGTTCCTTTAACAGGAATGTTGTATACGCTTTTTTTTCGAACATGTTATCGCTCAAATAGTCAATTTCAAAACAGTCTTTGTCTAAATATTTACACAGAAAATAATTTATGATATATTCTTTCACATGATTGATGATATAAGCGTAATTTTTGTCTTTGTTGTGGGGCATTTCCCAATACTCCTATTTAGCTTTAACCTTCCCTTTAATCTTTGCGGAGAAAAACAAAATCAGCGAGCATAATTATTAATAATATATAGGTAACTCAGAATCGTTCTAATATTACGCATTGGTTTACATGATATGCTATTTTGTTCATTGCGTGTGTCCGAATTGTAGCATTTAAAATGTGATGGTATTATATTAAATACATATAATATGTTAATGTGTCCCTTTTTAAGGCATTGTTGTCCAATAGGTTCGTAGTTGATATATTATTCTTTCCTACCCCCAAACGGTTATCCACAAACTTTCCCTCAACCATACGATGCGTCTTGGTTTGGTTATCTAAGGCGTAATGTAGTTACTGTACCAGGCACTGTAATCTGTTTATTACATTGCATCTATATTCAAGTGATTTGTCTTACTGTTCGTCTCATTCCCGCAAAACGGATGATCGTAGATTACTTTTCAACCACACGATGCTTACCCGTAGTATATCAATGTATATCTTAATCAAAGTTTTGGATCGTTGTAGTTTATTTAAAAAAAAACATTATTCCTGGTGTTTTTGTTTTCTTCCAATTTTGGTTAGTTTCATGGTTAGTTTTCCGTCCCGCGAAACGGAGGATCGTACCCGTGTGGTTAAACTCCTCTCGACCATATGATGCGCCTTGTATACCTGGTAGGGTCAGCGGGCAGACAGAGGAACGCTCCGTTGTCCGGTGAGTAGTCGCAGCTGTAGCCCACTGGGCACTCGCACAGCCATCGCCCCCTACGCCCCTTGCCGCCCGAGCACTGCATGAACTCCTTCACTCTGCACTGCAATTGGAAAAAAAAAGGGAAGAAAAAGAAGAATCGTTCATGAATGTGTTAAATCCACTTTCCCTAGGTTATAGTTGCATATTATGTGCCCCATCATTATGTGACCAATTATGCACAGCCTCTAAACCTGTGCACCCATTGTCACACGGACACTGCACAAACTCCCTCACTCTGTACTGGAACGGAAGAAAGAAAGAATTATAGTTGTTTAATGTTGTATGGAATAAGTTCATACATGTATTTTAGTTGTTAAGACATAGTTAACCCCTTTGCCCGGTTAATAGAAGCGCGTGTACCCTTAAGATCATGGCACATACTCCGCCCTTTACACCCATTGCTACATGGGCACTGCATGTATTCTCTCACTCTGCGCTGTAGTGGACGAAAGAAACAAAAGAAACTTAATATTGTCTAAATTTAAATCATAGTATAGTATAGAAACAGTAAATATCTCCCTCCGCCTGGTTAACCCATCGCCTACGGGAACATGGTGGGTCATGTATTAATCCATTGGGGATTGTAAATTCTAGTAGGGAATAGGTTTACATGTTCAGCTGTGCCAATGTTAATGGCACATAAGGCGGCGCCTATCTCCGATTCATTAGCCCTAGGCCACACGTCTACTAAATGTAGCGAAAGCTACAGAAGGGGGCCAGTCCTCTGGTAACTCGTGTGATTAACTTTCCCTTCTCCTTTCTATAAATGCCGAGCGCCTGGCTAGAAGGCAGAGGGTACCATTTTTAAAGTCTTTGGTATGACCCGGTCTGGGTTCGAACCCGGGACCTCCTGTGCATGAGGCGGACACTCTAACCGCTAAGCCACCATGCTCGGTATGTTCAGCCATGTAATCCTCACTCCGCGTGCCCCTTGCCATGTAGGCCGCCCGAGTACTGCACGAACTCTTTTCACTCTGCGCTGAACTGGGAAGAAAGAACCAGGGGGTGTTTCACAAAGATCCTAAGTTGATCTTAGCACTAAGATGGTCTTAAATATTATGGAAAGCCATTAGTGTTTTGAAATTTTTTTATAAAAGTTATGTTGAAATGCATAAAATGTTGATTCAAATCATATATATTTTCTAATTATCGAGATTCATAGTCTTCACATAAAATTCATGAAATCTCTTTGATAATTAGAACATATTTATCATAAATATGTTCTAATTATCAAAGAGATTTCATGAATTTTATTTGAAGACTATGAATCTCGATAATTAGAAAATATATATGATTTGAATCAACATTTTATGCATTTCAACATAACTTTTACAAACATTTTCAAGACACTAATGGCTTTCCATAATATTTAAGACCATCTTAGTGCTAAGATCAACTTAGGATCTTTGTGAAACACCCCCCTAGGGAAACTTAATAATTGAAGAAATGTAATGACAAAAATAATGGAATTAATCCAATTAATAACGGAAGAGGGAGATAAATAGAGAGAAAGTAACACAAAACGTGCACATTTTATATGCGAGAAAGATAGCATGAAGGGAGGAATGGAGAAACGCTGATGAGAACAACGGGAAGGGACAACCTGTCTGTGGTAATCAAAGTAGCCCTTGATTTATGCACGATTTCAGGAGGTCAGCTAAGAAATCCGAGATATATTTCAACAGATCTGCTACAATCTTCTGTTAACAATTTATTTGAAATATTGACATTATATATTATTTAGGGGAATAAATGTGCCATCTTGTTTATAAAAAGGGACGTGAAATATCAATTTCGTGCGGCGGGCTGTATTTCTCCGACATTCGCTTAAAGTGAGGCCCCTTAAAGTGAGAGAAACGAGGAAGCTCCAAGTAATTTTCGTGGAGTTAGACACTTTACAGGCCTCACTTTAATATTATCCATGTAGTCATGTTCGCGCAATGATATACAAGTTGATAAAGAGTGCGATCATAATTAAGAGCTCATTTGCAAAAGGGGTTAGATCCACTTTTTCAACTTTGGAGTAAAGCAGGTTTCTTTGTCAAACTTTGTACACATGCCTATGGGAATATGAAAATTGAACTTTCTATATTTTGATTTTGAGTGAGTAATTTGTCCTAAAATTTGGATTCTACATAGTTACATAGCTTATTAATGTACTGATATCGCTAACTCAATTGTTATGGAAAGTGGATCTAACCCCTTTTGCAAATGAGCTCTTCATATGTACACCGATACATATCTCATATTCATTATTATTAACATATAGCGCCCCTATCATCAATATCCAATGGCTTTAGGGCTAGAATAAAGTAAACAGTCTTGATAACTGAGAGATATTGCTGGAAAACCCCTAATCAATTTGATTGTTCGTCCAGCCTTCTTTTTTTTTTGTGCGTGGGATTTGATTTGGCAGCAGGTCAACTTCCCCACGCCTTAGTCTTAACTCACTCTGTGAATTTTCTCCCAATTTGTATTTTTGACCCGAAATAATTTTGACATTAAAAAATGAAAGTGAACTTATGGCTAGTCTAGTGTGATCTCGTTTGTGGAGGTAGTGCATTGTTTTGGTGTATAGCAGAGATAACCACGATTTGATATTGATATCATATTGTAGCTTAGGCAATGTTTGTTCATCACAATCTATTAATGATAGTTTAAAGAAAGTCATAATGTTGAACGTTAACATTTAAACTTTTTGCGGGGATTTTGGGCAACTTTTGTTTCTAAGTAGTGCATGATATGCGTAGAGTAATATTCATTGTTTGTCCTAATTTCGTTGGGGTTTACTCATTCAGCTCAGGGAGGTGTTTCACAAAGATCCTAAGTTGAACTTAACTCTAAGTTGGACTTATCTATTATGGAAAGCTATGTGTAGCCTTAGAATACAATAAATTCAAACCCAAGAATGCAAGTATTTTAGACTGTCATAAATTGTACATCAAAAACATGGAATCTCCTTGATAATAGAAAATAGTAATGATTTAAATCAACATTTTATGCCTTTGAAAAATTACTTTTAAAACAATTTTATAAAGAAACTAATGGCTCTCCATACTTTTTAAGTCCAACTTAGAGATAAGTTCACCTTAGGATCTTTGTGAAACACCCCCAGAACTTGTATTTAATGTTAGTATCATGTTCAATCTCCATAATATTGCATGTATGGTTTAGTCGTGAATGGGGTTTGTGTTGATCACTATAACAGGGGCCGCGGAACCGGGGGCTGGGGAGGGGGGGGGGGGGGGGGGGGGGGTGGCTGCAGCCCCCCCCCCCCCCTTTTTTTGGCTTAAAACAAAGAAATACATAAGCACAAAATAATACTTATAATAACAGCCCAAATGAGGTCAGCCCCCCCCCCTCCACTTTCCGCGGCCCCTGTATAACAGACACGGTTCCTTGAAGAGATAGTATACGTAAGCAATACGGTCTTATTACGCAGTAAAATTGTAGAGAAGTGTATTAATGGTTTTATTTACATGCTAGTATATTAAAGGGATAGTTGAGTATTGGTCAAACTTAACCTTAGTAACGAAAACCTGCACCATTACGGTACAAAATAATAGTTATAACTTCACCATGCTCGAAAAGTATACACAATTACAAACGACTAAGTAAAACCCCTATTATCATTCAAAAAGAGCCGTTACAACTCAAGAGGGCGCTCTCTAAAAAATAATTGGTTTTTAGCCATTTTTCATACAAAATTGTGCATCTAATGTTTTGTTAAAATAATGATTCAATAGAGATATCATCAACAACTTTTTAAAAACCTATTCAGATTTTTTTCAAAGTAGTCTTCAAGCATTTTTAAAAATTTTTCTAAGAAGTCAAAATATCCCCTGGTGAAGAATTGTTGAATACGATATGTTTATGGAGATTTCAGCCGTTTCTGAACCGATTTTGTTCAAATAAAGTTTATTCTGTCATTAAAATTGTATGTTCTTTCAAATATGACAGTCAGTTGTTCATTATCTCACAAACAAATATTTTGTGAAGTGCCCCCCCTTTACCAACACTCAACTATCCCTTTAACATCGCGACCATATCCAAGACAGTTCTGGCAGTGTCTGTCAACAATGTCTCCCTAATTAAATGAGTCCATCGTTTAGTTCGGGATCGATTTTGCCCACGCCCTTCGATCAACGCGGAACAAGTGCAATGCGCTTTTTTAGGATGACGTCAGAACCACTGGAGAAAAAAAAGGAATACATGCGATTTATCCCGTCTGATGGCTACCAATGTGACGTCATACTACTTCAAAGTGGGTTACTTATTAGACCGTTGCAGTTGGGTTTATGTGAGTTGAGTGATGTATTGTACCCCGCCCACACACGCCTCCATGTTGAAGTTCAATACAACCATTGTGATGATGGAGCAAAACAAAATACAGGAAAACATGACGTATTTTCATTATTGTAAAAATATACATCGGCAATATAGAAACAAAAGCGCTCCCCCACCGTCCCTTAAAGGTATACCCTGACTCTGCAGCTAGCCTGGTGCCGTTCTCGGAGCCCGACGCCGCAGGGGGGAGTGATGCGGGGAGATGCGTAAATAAACACGATTGGCTGTATCGTAATTGAGGGGTGGTGATCTATTTCGAGGAGAAGCTAGTAACCGAAACTGTAGCATTAACCCCAACACTGCCAGTATAAAATTGCGTACCTTATTACACTGTACTAGTACTACAGACCCGATCGCTCGATCAACAGCTTGGAGTCATATTGGCGCCAATTTAGTTCATGGATTCAATTTAACCTATGCACTAATTTGTTATGGGCAATAGCGTTATTAAAGTAAATGTAAATGTAAATAATCTAGGATTTAGTATAACCCGTGAATAGTATTTAGGACAAAGTGTTTAATATGCGGTTGCACCTACCCTGGGGGGTGTTTCACAAAGATCCTAAGTTGAACTTATCTCTTAGTGGAACATAACAATTATGGAAAGCCGTTTGTTTCTTTAATTTTGTTGGTAAAAGTTCTTTTAAAAGGCATGTTGATTCAAACCATTAATATTTTCTATTAGCAAGGATATTTCACGTTTTTAATGTAAAATTTCTGAAAAGTCAACAAATTCTTGCAATTTTGCTTTTGAATTTATTTTATTCCAAGGCTACAATTGGCTTACCATAATTTTTAAGTCCAACTTAGAGATAAGTTCAACTTAGGATCTTTGTGAAACACCCCCAGGTATGCTGAGAGTTAACAAGAAGGCAGGAACGGGCTCTACGGCCGTCATCCGACGCACCATCTACCCTTCTACAAGGCGGATACACGGTATACAACCACCCAATACATTCATATCAGTTCCATGTAATAGAATATCCCAACATCCGACATGATACGAGTAAAGCAAATCATGTAACGATATGTGTGTGCGTGTGTGTGTGTGCGTGTGTGTATGTGTGTATTTGTGTATGTGCAAGGGTGTGGGTGTGTGTGTACTAACCTAAACAAACAAAAGACTTTAATATATTAAACAGCCGTTATCTTTGTAAGATATGAAGTTAGCGTTGGTTGAGACTGTAAATGTATTGGGTAGCATTATCGAATACAAATTTGTGAACTGTTCTTTTGCTTTAATAATGATAGCTTTGTTAACTTGATGAAAAAATACAGCGCGTGTTCTAACAACGTTGCATGAAGTCATAACTAATGCTAGTACTATCTATTAAACAGTGGGAAAACTTTTTACATTCGGGATGTAAAAACCACCTGTGTTTATCTATATAAGATGTGAACTTAGCGCAATTCAATATCTAAAGGGTTGTGACCAATGCTAGATGATTAGTTTAAGGGATAGTACAGTTGCAATGATGGTTAAATGGTAGAAAACAAATTAATAGCTGCGGTTGTTTTGTTTTCATTCAAAGAGCAACCGATAACACACATGGGCTTCTTCCAGACACCTCAATTTTCAAACATTTTTTTATCAAAACAATTTGAGTAAAGTTAATAAAGAAATCATCAAACACAATTTTAGAAAACAAAATTGTGTATTTTCAGAGATGCGTAGAACTTATACATATTTTAATAAGTTACTGAATAAAAGTTGGACCTGATCGTTTATTCCAAGCGGATTTACTTGTGCATATTCCAGCTGTTTCGGAACCGATTTTAATCAAACAAAGTTGATTATGTCTTTAAGTTTGTCCTTTTTTCAATTTTAAAATTTGTTTCCATTCACCTTTTTTCCATTCCATTCAGAAATATTTGTTGAATCACCCTCCAAACCAAAACTTATCTATCCCTTTAAGCTAACTTTATCAGAAAGTTGCATCAGAATGTGCAAACCCATGTATATCAACATGTTAAGGTGGCTGCAGCGCAATACTATATTTATTTATTGTCTAACATTCTAAGAATACGTCCTTGGGACAAACCTTCTTGTCTTGTCAAGAAATCATAATATCAACATTAAAAATAGGTCTTCAGAAACATAATCATATATAATTGCTGATAGAATAGTTTTCATAATTTGTTTTGGGTGTTGGTCGCATTTAAATGAGACACAAACTGTATAAGTCACAGACGCATCACTAAGTGTCAACTGCTTATACGAGTGTATTTTGAACTGTTGAAGATAAAATGGATTATGCAAGCTCCATCGATATGCAAGCTACAATAAAGTCCAATAACGTTCGGACGATAGTCGCCATATTAAGTTACATGTCATTTAAACAAATTAGTTGCGTCTAAATGCAAACTATTTATATACGGTAATATACGTGATGTCATACACAGTAAAAATCAACCTGAGAGAGGAAGAAGAAAAAAAAACATATGTTTATAAGATGGCATATCGAATCTACAATTCAGTTCAGGGTTCTGACTGTAAAGGCAAGGAGGATCTATTTGGTTAAAGTCTTCTGGTGGGAGCGAGCGAATATTGAGGGGTCCGTGTCCCTATTGCTGTAGAGGGAAATTTAGGGTAAGCACTTTCGGGTACGAAGTGAGATAAACGGAATTGGCATCCATACAACACGCGCGCGACCGCGGGCTTATACAACACGTCTGAAATGTGTATGTTTGATTTATAATTTCTGCAATTATTTCTATTTCATCGTCACTTTAGTACATATAAATGCACAGGATTTTATTATATCGAGTATAGCTCTACGGGAAAGTTAGCATAAATTAGTTTAATCCACATTTGCCTTTCCTGACAAACACAATACCAACCAAAAGCGAAAGCGAAATAATTCTGTAAAATCCTGCACAAATGAATGCGTTGAAGACCCGTATGTTACCTCGCTTCGTACCCGAAAGTGCTTACTGAAATTTAGATTGATCATTGGCAGGTGGTCCATTACTCTCCGTATAAAGCCCTTGTTGACGAACGACACTTTGTTTGAGAGAAGGCAGGATGTATACAATTGATATATTTAGAGTGATATTTATGTCTTATGATGTGGACATATTGCGGGGACAAGTAATTTATTTTTGGCAGAATAAACGGAAGATTAAACCAATGTTTTGTTTTAGCATTCCATGTTACAGCCTTATTATACCGTGATAACATGTGTTTGAAGTCGATGCTCAAAAGACGATCAAAGAATGAGATATTTGTTTACAGAGATGGCGGGGTATATATTTAGAGTGATAATAATAATTCTACGTGGAATGGATACGAAATGATTTATCATCTGAAATGGTTTTATTTACTACGAAAAATATAAATTAATCATAAAGTACTGTCAACTATTGTTCCGGTTGCATTACGCAATGTCGATAGTGCACGAAAGGCTAGGAGGTAAGACAGCAATTAAAGGAACACATTCGATTTCACATTTATATTTAAAACAAAATAGGATCGCACCTACTGTTGAGATGGCGATAGTCGATTCTACTGACCAGCAACTAAAACTTTCCTTCTTTAAATTAGAACATTAGTGCTATACACACTTTCAATCAAAGGGCGAGATTCCCGCGTTTCAGCGTGGAGATTTGTGTTAGATTTAGGTTCTTTTAAGAAAATATTGAACTATTTTGTATCCAACATTACGTAAAAGGCGTAACATATAGATATTGTTATACGAATAACATTGTATATATATAATACAAAATGGTGCCTTTAAAATAATACTTAGCTCATTACAAAGTATTGCATATTTCTAAAGTTATGCTCAATAATATGATATATATAGTAATTACATTCGCTACATCCCAGCAGCTTCAATCACGAATGTCTCTAACAAGGCTTCATCATTTTCTTCATGTCCAACAAATCCGTGTTCGAGCTGGCGTCGTGAGGGGTCATACGACGGATCACGTGACCCCGCACTGGTATCGCATTGAGAAAGCGATCGCTATAACTCATATTTTCCTCGTTTGTTTTTTTTTGTATCTGGTCTTATCTATCCTCTCTCGTTTTCAAGAGAGAAATCTGAAATGAAACATGACAGCATTGTCCCCCGCAGCTTCCGTCGAACGGCAGGCGGAAGACTGTTTACTGCAGGTATATCAATATCTGGCGATGTCATGGAAGTACAGTGCCTAATGCAACAAGTTCTATACAATGTAGTGTATACATAGTTTACCTCTATCTCGTATCTACAATACGTCGCTGTATCTAGTTGATACTGACTTCGATGGCAAGATGATACACAGAGAATCAGGGGGGTGTTTCACGAGGATCCTAAGTTGAACTTAACTCTATAAGTTGGACATAAAACTTATGGAAAGCCGTTATTTTCTCTGGCAAAGTGTTGTAAAGGTCCTTTTTTCAAAGGCATCAAATGTTGCTTCATATCTATTATCATGTTACTGATGTAAAATTAATGAAAACTCTAAAATATTTGCCTTTTCGCTTTTATATATATTTTATTCCATGGCTACATATGGCTTTCCATAATAGTTCTTTGTAAAACATCCCCTGGAGTTTTCTCACAATGCTCACGCCCCAAGGTCAGTCACACGTGATAAGAAAGAATACAAGTGATTTTACCGAACGCTGTTTTTGTTTGTTGAACTAATCTCGCTCAAACTACCTTGATCGTATAGCATATGACACATGTTGCAAACTTCTATCTCTATACTAAGTTGACCGTGGCTATCGGCCACTCGACACATTAGCCTTCCAGTGTTAAGAAAAGATAACGCGAAAATAACACCTTGTGGAGAATCGTGCTTCGTGCAATCCATAATGCGGTTGATATAAGGACCCTTAGAACAGTCCGTAGGACCTAACCACTCGCTCGGACCACCTCAAATTAAAGCTACTACGGAGTATTCAGCATACTATTTGATTTGCTTTCAGACGAACAACAGTGAGAATTCGATGATGATATTCGGGAAGATATGCCCCCTCATTTTATGCTCGCTATGCCACTCACACGCGTTCCGATTCTCATTTTCCAGGCTTATTAGCAGTAATAATTATGTGGGTGGATCTTTTTTTGTTCGCGCCAAAACCAAAAAAACTAAAAGAACAGAAGCGCGCGCTTCACGCGTTAATTAAATGGACAGGAGGGGGATATGAACTCGGCTGGTGTCAGTAAAGTGGCCGTATACATTATGTCGGTGGGAAACAGGGGTTCTCGCTTGTCGCGGGTTAATGACGGGAAGGAACAACAGTTATTGCACGCTGCCTAGCTTGCCCAGGGTCGATTCCCATCAAGGGCGTAGCCAGAGTCGACCATGGAGAAGGGATAGAGAGGGGGCAGAGAGGGGACGAGAGGGGGCAAAAGAGGGGCGGTGAAAAGGTACTCCAAATAGTGTTGTGTCAACCTGTAGTTTCTCCCTATAATATGGTGGAGCACTAAACGAGGGGTACGACACTAAGCAAGATAAGGAACCCACAAAGTCAGATGGAGCACCCCCCCCCCCCCCCGCCTCACTTCATCTAAGCTACACCACTGTTCCAAAGCTAATGTCATAGCAAACTGACATTTAGCCATTCGCGAGTGCTGACATTTTCATGTTTTGATTGATATTAATTGTAAGTAGCGGAGAACAAGGTAACGAAGATATATACAAAATGTGTTTTATATTAAAACACATTCGCCATGTATGTTGTTGACTTGTATCGTTGATACTTGCCATTATAGAGCGCAAACTCATGCTTCATAATAAATGCAGAATGTACTCTCTACCAATTAGTGTCAAACAAAATATATCGATTAATATTGATTTAATAATATCATTATCCTCAAAGGTAAAAGCGAAGGAATAAACACAATATAAACGACGAAAACACAGAGACAAATTATTAAATACAAAGTTTGATTACCATGTATTAATGGTATATATATACACAGAACATCATAACGCACTGAGTTCATATCTAACCACGACGAGGCTCCGATTAAAGGGATCTGGTAGCTTTTTTGACATGTGTAAAAAATGATGAATGGTTGATGAAATGGTATTGGTGTTATGTGATATGTACACAGAGTTATGTGTGAACATTTCACGTTAATTTGATATCATATAGATAGGTAATGAGTGAAGATGCAAAGCGATTTTCGATAACTCATTGCACTGACTTCGTACACAGTAATAATCTTCCAGTGGATAATTAGAAATCCGAACACTTCTATCGTAAATATCTGTTTAACGAAAGAGAAGTTCAAACATACGAAACATATCCCATGATACTATTGGTGATGCGAATAGAACAAGGATGAGAGAACCACTTGAGTACCAAGTAAGATTTGCGGATTTTGACAATGTTACTATAGATACCTTTAAGAATACGGTTAATGAGCGAGAAAAGTGAGAATGAGTGAAGCTTTGAAATGCGCTTTTCTCATAATAGATGAATCATAGAGTTAAACCGATTGCATTGCTTATAATTATACATCCCAGAAAGCGCATTAGGTGCATTAGTGTGTTCATTGATTGGCTTAACTCACTCACGTGATGTCAACTAAATTCAGTATGTTCACCGCAGAAGTATTATCGGTCAGCTCTCAGCGCAGCGATTGATCGAGTTTAAAGCATTGTCACGTACATCTATGACTGAATTTTCTTGCGATGCTATCGATTGCAAGTGTTATATTACCCGCTGGAAGTATTCACATGATGTAATTTACAAGGTTGCTGACTGCATTCTTACATGCACACACTTGTTACACTCCCGTATGACATTCTTCAGATGCCATGTACTCAATGGTATACAGCGTAGTTGACAAAGATTTCCATATCACTTCGGAAAAGCACATTATTAGTATGATAAGCTCAACTGCTCGAATGGTGAAGTTTAGACTTTAATCATTTCTAGACAAAATACAATAAAATGACAGAAGTTAATCGGTACCTGTCACCATGTTCCCTCGTGATTTGAAATACAATAAGTCCCAAGACGTAATAATCTTCCATCAATGGCATATACAATCCCTCGGAGAGGAACTTTCTGTTGGGGTTTAATACAATTATAACTATGTCTCTGTGTTGGTTAGTGAAAAATGATCAGCTGAAGATGCGGGATATTATGTTGTCACTCGATCAAACGTCAAAGAAACGTTTATAGGAATATTCAGGCGAATCCACACGCACCTCATTGTGCTATACGTATTGGTGATATCTGAAAGAATTTCCCACTTCAAGCATTACATTACAGGCCTATACTTTATACGAAGGATATGGAATAGTTTGTCATACGTTATAAGCCCCGCTCAAACATACGCAAATACACTATGAAAACGCACACAGACTAGCTAGACCGAATTATGGAAGTGGTATCCGTATCTAGGCAAAGTCATCATGACCTGACATTATATTTCACGCCCTCAGCCAAGTGTTCATCATCGTCTGTACACATATCGCAGGTTCCCGCCTCTCCCCATATCGCGGTTCACACTTGATTCGGAAGCAGGCACAATGACCGGAAGTCGTGTGGGAAATCAGACGCGCAAGTTAATCCCGAACTTTGTGGATAGTTTGCAATTGGACAAGCTTTTGAAAATCAACCAGTTAGCTGGATAATCTCTTATAATGTCTCTAACATGTCGTAATGCATGAATATACCTCATGTACATGCGGTTGGATTGTAAGTGGGGCACAGACCCGTAGTCATTTTAACCGCGACTGAAACTCGGACATTGCATGATACGCGGACACAATTACTGTAACAACATTACAAACCTCTCCCCGGAACTTGCCCTCGTTTCTCGGCATATGTGTAGACACGAGTGCTTAAGGCGGGAAAACATTGCCTTCTTGCACCACAGGTGAAAGGCGACACTCTGCGCCCACTCCATGCCCCTCATCGTGTCTCGCTTGCTCCCGTTGATATTTACACTATATCAGCCGATACTCGTCGTACTAGGGCTAATACTGGAATGCGGATGACTCCTGCCGTGTTGTAGTAAGGGGGCAAGAGGTACATTAGCCTTTAACAAGGCTTCGTGTCTCAAGCAAGCATTGGCTGCGCTGCATGCAGGATCAGGAACGACTGAACGCCTGATGGAGGCTATCCTGATTCACGTGCGATGTCTCGGCAAATGATTGTGCAGGGTAGTCGCGCTGTCCAGTCGTTCCTGCATAATGCATACTATACCGTGCATTCAACTCAGCTCAGACGAGACATGCCTTGTCAAGAGGCTAGAGGTACATGGGCTAATGCCCGCCCGCCCCCTCGCCCTCACGGCCAAAGTCAATTTAATACTTTTGTAAGCATTTGTAAGCATGTGTTTACTTATTTTGTTTGGCTTATGGAATTCAATCAGCTAAAAGTAAGATTCAGATTTTAAAAAGTATAATATTACAAACTGTATCAAACTGTTGACGTCATGCATGGCTTCATACTATGTCATAAATGTTAGTTCAAAGTAAAATATGCGTTTTAATAACCTAAAAGGCAATTGCCTATCAAACTGGAAGGAAATATATTACTTAAAGGGATCTAGTAACTTTGTTGAGATGTGCAAAAACTGATGAATGGTTGATACAATGTATACTGTTGTTATCTCATATGTCCTCAGGGTATTGTGTGAAAATTTCAGGTCAAATGGACAATGTATGGCCAAGTAATGAGCGAAAATGCAAAGTGATATTGGGTGATATTCACCAACTCACTGCATTCACTTTGTACAGGGATGAAAATCTCGCCAGGAGATTTTCTTATCTAAATACTTCAATCATACATATATTTGTAATGAAAGGGAAATTTGAAAAACCGAAAGCTGTCCCATGATTTTATTGTTAATACGAATACAACAAGGTATAAAGGAACCGCTAGAATTACAATTTTATTTTGAGGATTTGGACAATGTTACTAAGTCCCTTTAAGATAATGATTGAACCAATTCTCAACCCTGTAGTTTTTAGCCCCACTCACTACTTCCCCTTCACAGACTGCAGGGAAATTATGAATAATTACCCGACCTGGTAATACATTTTAGATTGGCAACCCCGCTTAAGGTGCAGTCACATAACACCGGACAGCTCAAACGGACGCCCAACGAATACAATATTTGTGAAAACAAATTAGCCGGTGGTGAAAGTTGTCTCCGTTGCTGCATGCACACAACTTTTCGCCGGATGAAACAACGGACATTGCCCTGACAAGGAAAGCATTCGCCGAAAAAGAAACGGGCAAGAAAGGCATATACTAACTAACGGAGACGAACGGATTTCCAATGTTGCTCTCCGTCGGGCGTCCATCCCGGGGGGTACTCACGTATATTGGGTATACGGGGATGTGCCGCTGGGAAGGGTGACTTTTTCAAGAAAGATCCTTAGACATGGGTCCCCTTTTCATTAAAAAAAAATCCTTAGACATGGGTCCCTTTTTTCATTTATTCATTTCCCCTCTTTTATCCGGGAATTTGCCGATGTGAAATTGCACAAATTTTCAAGCTCGCTACGCTCGCTAAAAAAACACACAAAATTTGCGGGAAATACACAGCGAACATGCGACGCCGGCGAAAAAAAAAATCCTTAGACATGGGACCATTTTCACAAAAATCCTTAGACATGGGTACCTATTTACAGCAAAAGGACCCTTAGATGTTGGTATGGGTTCGGAGGTCTCAGCCGCACACCCCCGTCCGACTATAATCTGAGTCCCCCCCCCCCCCCCCCCCCCCCCCCCCCGGGGCGTCCATTAACGCTATCCGGTGATATGTGACAAGGGCTTTAGATAAATAACAATTGTTGTCCTCCCAATACCCCTTTTTTTCGTTCCTTCGCCAAAAATGTGAGCCAATCTATCTTACGCCACTGATCATGCTGATTTTCTATCCGTCTTGCATATCCGCTGCCTTCGTCCGCGCATTACACATGCACTTTAATTTTATGAAAATACATATATGAACATAAAACCCTACCGAAAAGAACAGTGTGTCACAGTGTGAACACAGTGTGGAACACAGTGATAAATTGGAGCGTTTTCACAGTGTGAAAACCAACTCGCACTGTGAACACACTATGAACGCACATTGTGTAATTGCCTGCGTTCACAGTGTGTAAAATAGTGCGCTCGCACTTTGTAATATCTCATCAATTTCACAGTGTGTGTTCACAATGTGTCCACAGTGTGAGCTGGTGTTCACACTGTGAACACGCTCCAATTTGACATTGTGGTACACATTGTGTTTACACTGTATTCACACTGTGTTCACACTGTGGCATACTGTGTTCTTTCCGGTAGGGAATGCAGTAGGCATCGTGCGGAGGTCCAGAAATCAGGAGAACAAAATAAAAAAAAAGTAATATTTACAACCTTTCCAATGAAGGCACTGTCGCAATTAATATAAAATAAAGACACCCGACACGATTTCAAGTTAAGAAAGGTCATCTTTATGTTGCTCGTCTCAATCTTGAAACGGTGACATTTGAATGTAGGCAACGATAGCTTGTACAAGAGCAAAATTCATCTTTAATTTCGGATGATGTGTAGTGGAGACCTCATATAAGAAGGACAAAAATGCAACTAAGAAGAAGTGTGATTCTTTATAACGCCTTGGTAAACATAAGACAGCAAATTACATTCATGCCTCTCCTACAAACATGAACCACTGTCACTAATCAAACATAAACTAGCCCTCATAATTGCAATGTTCAAGTTAAGAAGGTCATGTTTCCGTAGCTTGATGTTATCTTAACGCAGTGACATTTTAAAGTAAGCAACGATAACGTGTACAAGAGCAAGATACATCTTTAATTTCGGATGATGTGTAGTGGAGAACTCATATAAGAAGAAGAAAAAAGGCTACTCAGAGTGTGATTCTTTATAACACCAGTTTAGGTAAACATAAAAATGGTAAATTACATTCATGCCTCTTCTACAAACATGAACAACTATTCTTCAAACACCATTCAAACATAAACTAGCCATCATTATTGCAATGTTACGCAAGAGCAATATATCACTTGCCTCTTCTTAGTCGAGATCTCATAAATTATTAAAGCTATTTAAAAAGTGCGATTCTTCATTACACGTTAGTAAACATGAGACGGTAAATGATACGTATACTTCTTCTAGAGTACTTATACACAGAGAGAAATGTGCAAATATGAAATAGTGTCGCCATTCAAGCAGAAAATAGACATCATAATTACGATGTTACGAGAGCAATTGATCACTTGCCCCTCCGAGACGTGATATTTTAAGACATGGCATTTTGTCACTTTGGCGACGAAATATCATGAATCTTTCATTGCAAACCATCTTATTGAAAGCCATTATACAGCGCATACGTTGCTCGGTTAATTGCTAATCGGGACAGAAAAGCTGTGTTATTAGAGCAGCACGTACCCCGGGGGGGGGGGGGGGGGGGGGGGGAGGGGTCACTCCCAACATGACTGTCTACGCACCCGCGTCCAAAAAAAAAGCGTCGAAAGGGTATCATTTTCAGCTATATGGGGTCGTCGACGTTTTCCTTTAAAAAGGGGTAGTATTTAGCACTCATTAGAACAAAAACCTAAAAAAAGGGTACTTGTTCAGGTGCACTTCATCGACATTTCCTTAGAAAAGGGTTGGCTTTCAGCACTCATTAAAAAAAATAACCACAAAAAGGGTACCTTTTCAGGTGCACAAGTTTTCGACGTTAGGGTCCATTTCAGAGGTTGATGGACACGGGCGGGAAGCACCTTTGTATGAGAGTGACCTCCCGAGCCCGTATTTTCATTTTACCCCTCAAGCCGTTAACATTTCGAGAAACAATATTTGGCCATCTCGGCGTCTAAATACCACGCATCGTCAATGTTGACAAGGTTAAAATAAAGACCTAATCAACGAACAGATGTATAGTAGAGCAAATAGTTTTTTCTCGTAATATTGTGTGAAACGGTAACAATTTTGACGTGATGGCAACTATATTTCTTTTTGCTTTCCCATGACATTTCGAGGTTTAGGCCTAGACCTTTACTTTCACAAGTGTCAACTAAACGCCTACTAAAAAAAATATGTGGTGCAAACTGCAAAGGTGTATTAGTTTACAATGCAAAGACAAGCATATATACATAGCTCTATTAATCTTTAGGAATTTGACAGTTTGACTTACTTTTGACCTATTCTTTTTAGCATCGGAGCCGACATGCACCTTTTAATTTGAAAGGATTTCAAACAAAGACCCTATACGCGAACTAAACGGGAGTGGGTACAGTTGTGTTTCTCATTTATTGATGGTGAACACTGAGAAAACCTTAAAGGGACTTAGTAACATTGTCCAAATCCTCAAAATAAAATTTTAATTATAGTGGTTCCCTCATACCTTGTTGTATTCGTATAAACAATAAAATCATGGGACCGGTTTTGGTTTTTCAAATTTCCCTTTCGGTACAAATATATGTACGATTGAAGTATTCAGATAAGAAAAACTCAGGTGGAGTTTTGAAACCGTGTACAAAGTGAGTGCAGTGAGTTAGTGAATATCACTTTGCATTTTCGCTCATTTCTTGGCCATGCAATGTCCATTTGACTTGAAATTTTCATACAATACCATGTGGACAGAAAAACAACAATATACATTGCATCAACCCTTCATCACTTTTTGCACATGTCAACAAAGTTACTAGATCCCTTTAAGCCCTTGTGAAGTCATCACACGCGTTATACCTGCATGGCTCCTTTCATGCTTCTTGTTACTAGAAGCAAGCAGCTTTGCTTTTTCATGACTCTCATTCTTTTTTAAGATACTTATGGCTGAATCAGAGAGCATCATTCTGTCTTACGGCCATGGGTCAGCAATTGTAGTATTTGTATGGTGTTGCATATTATTTGGTCATTATCACACAATTAACATCGGTTAATATTACATATCACGCTTTACTTAGCCTGTAAGACCTTTAAAGAAAAGTGCTAACGAAGTTACCAATTCCATTTGATAATTGCGATAGTTACCGTTGTGGACGCTCTTGTATGTTAAAAAGCATAACACATTACAATATTAACAACATAACCAATAAATGGTATACAGTCATATTTGCTCATCTTTCAATGTACAGTATGTTCCACCCACTTTCCGTTTTTCTCATTTATTCAATGAAATTATATAATTGTATGGACTGTGTATTATAGACATGTCGTGAAGTAAGTTTGCCATGTCCTATTTTTAATCAAACATGAAGTTGTGTGCGAAATGAGGGGGTAATGATCCTAATGTGTACACACAGTTCAGAAGGTGCTCCTAAACTTAAGGAGGGAGTGGGTTTTTTTTCGGAGAAAACAATAAACATTTGCTCTCAAACATTTTCCTTTCCAAAACAATAATAGTATATATACAATTTATGTTTTGTCAGTATTAAATCATGTCACTTTGTCATGTGATGAACGGTGTTTCTTGCCAAAAGGGTGCTTTTCTTTTTCATCCGAGTATGAGTATATAATAGAGCTTTT
Organism: Echinarachnius parma; assembly: GCA_037951105.1. Lineage (NCBI taxonomy): Eukaryota > Metazoa > Echinodermata > Echinoidea > Clypeasteroida > Echinarachniidae > Echinarachnius > Echinarachnius parma. Next base: position 28,157 of record JBAMJV010003278.1, read on the forward strand.
TAATTGACGAAGAGTTAAATGAATCCCCATAAAAGCAAGAATATTACTCTTCCTGAGATATATGATTCAGCCCATAATTCAATTATTCAATTTACATATCCCAATGTTGATCATGATGATAAAGACAAAAATGTCCAGTAAATTTGTACAGTATAAGGGCGCCCATGTCCTGAACATGTTCTATCTACTGAATTAAGTACGGGTAATTTGTCAAAAAATTGCAAAATAGGTATGGGTCTTTAAAGCCTAATTAGACAGGTTCCCGTCAGAAATTACCACTTTCATTACGATAATTAATTTATTAGCGAATCGGCATTTTCGGCCCGTTATAAGTGAGCGCAGAGCGTGACCAAATATACATGGATATATTTCGCGCTTCATGAATATTTCGTGCATTCGATAACGGAAATGCCCGAGTCCAATTACCATGATCACAATTTGATGTTTTTACCAAATTACTAAATAGATTTCGATACAAATATTTAGATAGTATCAAATTTAATCGTTTGTTTCAATAATTTATCTTTAACCGGATATCAAATACTCCTTTAGCATGTATGTATCTTTCGTTCAGATTTTACACGATGCCATGATACTAAAATCAGACCCCCTCCCACGGGACGAGTGGGGAAAACTTGAAGGGCAGGGGGGGGGGGGGGGGGGGGGAGTGGAGTTGCGGACGATATGAATATTTGCTTTGTCATGTAACTGTCTCTTCTGGAGTCAAACAGGGGCAAAATATTATACATGCATGCCCCCCCTGCACTTATGATCAATTCGCATAAGGTGCGACAATACAAGCGTGTCAGCTGATGACGAGTGATGCGAGGGAACGGATTAGGGGGTATGGGATGGGGGGTAGGGGATGGGGCAAAGGGGCATTGCCCCCCAATGAGTTATTGCCCATATTCTTATCCACAGGGCCAGTGAAACATCCAAACAAGAAAGCGTATTAGGTGGCGTCCACTATTTACCTATTTCAAGTGCTCTATCAACTTTGTCAAATTCAACCCAAATTTATAGAAGCTGCTTTAGTCTCTTGTATGTTGTTTGGCTTTAATATGGTAGAGAATAATGTAATAGGTTTTGATTTTTCAATTGTTCCATAATTATGGAGATATTAAAATTGTAAATTTATTAATATTACCCGAGTTGGATATTCATTTCGCGCTACTATCGGGGATAAATTCTGACATTAATTTGACTTTTTTTTCACTAGCTAAACAGCGTTCTTTTGTATGATACTTTCACACGTCATACAGAAGAATCTTACGATCATATATGGCATATGATTAAATTCCTAAATATAAAGTTGTGAAAGATTGTTTGAAGTTAATGTATCACTTTAACTTGTACAAATTGTAACGTGGGAGAGGGGTTTTATTCATGCGGCAGATTGAACAAAGGTACCGCGCGATGCGCTGTATTATTAACAATATCCTATTTGATATCCGGTGATAAACACTTTGAAAACCAATTAATTTGGTACTCTCTGTATTTGTATAAACAGCTTGATGGGAAAGAAATTATATTTATAGTTTCTGAATATTTTATGAACGGGTAAAAACGAAAAAAAAATGGAAAGCATCCTGCTGATATTTTCTGTCTTTTATTCATTATATTTTGTCCATATTATCATTTCAATAATGAATGGGTTTTGAGTAGACGTGTGTATATACCGGAAACGCTTCTCCCTGAGCCGTACACTCAAACTAATATTAAATTATACGGGGCGTTACAAAAATATTGCCATTGGTAGGATTGGCTGCGTTGCATAATTACTGCTCAAGATGTTCGCAATGAATCACTATTATATAATACATTTCAAAATTAGTTTGGTCTAAAAAATTACATTTAAACAAATTAAACCAAATATCTTTCTCCTGCCAGATATGTACTCCATGATTTTGTGCTGATGTTCTGTTTATAATGTGATAGATGACGGACTGGCAGTATTGGAATGGCTAACGTAAAAGTTATGATACTTGACTTTCTATATTTAGGGGCTGTAGTACAGTAACTTTTCTGAATTGACCGAACACACTTGCAACTTTAATGGTTCTTTCATGCCTTGTTTATTTTTCTTTATTTTAGGAGCATGAAACCAGTTTTCATTTTCAAAGCTCCCCTTCGATAATTAGTTATTGAAGGGAAAGTTTCCCCAAGCATCAACATGGAACGAATGATAAGACATCAATTTTAGAAAGACACCCGTGACAGTTTGAGCAATTTGGGGGTTTTCATTCAATAATTATATTGTTCGCCAAGTTATGTTCAGTGGATAGTTTAACATCTGAACACTTCAATCGTAAATATCTTTTTAACGAAAGGGAAATTCTAAAAAAAAAAAAACCTGTCCCATGCTTCTATTGTTTATACGAATACTTAAACTTGAGCAATGTTACTAGATCCCTTTAATAACAGCTTTGAACATCCTTTCTCTTGATTGGATTATCTAAATCTGCTCAATCGTTTCTGTAAGAAAATCATTTACAAACAAAAACTTAAATAAATTAGAATATGAACGAATAATACCAAACAAAAAACAACTAAAAAACGCAACTAATTAGTTGAAGAAACGCGTCATATTGAAATACATACTGTATTTTGTGATCATATATCAATAAATTAAATTCTAACAGTTCCGATGGTCTACATTTACAACAATATTTACAACAAATATCTCGCAGTCTTTTTTTTATACAGAATTATGATATTACCGAACAGGCTGCAAATAAACTATAACGTTCCATAAAGCTATACAGCAGGCAAGTATGAAATGGATCTAGTAACATTGTCCAAATACACAAAACTTAATTATAAATCTAGTGTTTCTCCCATACGGTGTTGCATCCGTATTACCAACAGAAGCATGGAATGGGTTTTGTTTTCTTTTTCAAAATAAACCTTCATTAAAAATTAATATGCACGATTGAACTGTTCGGATTTGTAATTATCCACTGGATAGTCATAACCGTGAACAAAAACAGTGCAATGAGTTAGGGAATATCCCTTTGCATTTTTGCTTACTACTCGGCCATACAACATCCATTTAACGTGAAATGGTCACACAATACTCTGAGGCATGGGCGTCGATCTGTAATTGATACCCATTCATCAGGGGAGGAGGATCTATTCATTCATCCCCCCCCCCTGATGAATAGGTATTACGTAAGTATCGACGCGTATGCTCTGAGGACATACCGAATCACAAAATTACACATTAAATTTATCAACCATTTGTCACTGTCCGCACATGCCAACACAGTTACTAGATCCTTTGATGAAAAGGTCGGTCCACCTGTCCGCCTTTGTGAATTTCATCGAGGTAGCACCATGCAGTTGATTGCTACACTGACGAGCGTCGTTTGAAATTTCACAATTCCAATTTTAATTTCAATTAGATTGCCTCTCGCGTCCATTCGATGCCAAATAATTAATAGGATAATTATGCAAATTTAATGAAGCATATTTCACAACCTTAATAATACGACGTACAGCTCGGTCATTCACCCATTTGCATAGAATGTTGTTCCCGGAACCGGCTACTGAGCTTACAACAAACATACTAAAGTGATCCATGTACTTTGTTTAACTCTACGAACATTACTTTGAGCTTCCACATTTCTCTTCTACCGTGTTGTTTAGCTTATGGTAAGAGAATAATAAAATAAGGTGAGATTTGTTCAAATGTCCCTTTAGTATGAAGATATCTATCATTGAAAATCGTTCAGCTCAAGACCGTCTACAGACGGTCTTTAAAGGTCACGTTCGAATCTACGGCAAAGAACTCAGAATTAGTTGTAAGATCTGACGCAAATTTTTCGTTTTTTAAACCAGGAAAGCAGTGTTCTTTTTCAATGAAACTTTCACACATCATTCAGACATATCTTACAATGATTTTGGTATAGAATTGAAGTCTCAAATGTCATTTTTGACAATATCAAACAAAGTACATGGATCACTTTAACCGTTTTGTGTATATTACTAGCTAGATACACAAGCTATTCAATTTAGCATGCCACTTAAAGTTCACATAGAATTGAAAATATCTTACAGGTGTTTTTCTCTGCCCCTTTATTGAAAGTGGACATGATTTATGGTCGGCGTCTGAGAGCATAATCGGCAACATGCTGTACATTACGTCACTCCCAACCTTTAAACGCAATGTCGTTGATGTTTTAGTCGATTGGGTCCTTGTAAAGCTGCCATCTATATATACATTACGGACGACCTTATAGCTAGAACACAAATATACATTTCTGCGACGTAAATTTATATAATAACCGGAGCTTAAGATAGAATACCTTAAAATGGAAATACGCAACCTTAAAATGGAAATACCTTAAAATGGAAATAAAACCCAGAAATAATTATTTTTCATCATGAAAGGGATTGGCAAGGTCTCTAGATGAATACATGACACGAACAGCTGGTGAACGTGACCATCACACGAGCAGCGGCAGGCTGCAGCCCCTCTTGTACGTTCGACTATTATTTCACCCGTCCTTTCTAGCAATTAGACGGCCTTGTTAAAAATAACTGTTTTGTTACAAACAGTAGTATAATGCACTATGAAGAGCTTAATTCTAAAAGTCGCGCTAAATCTATTTTTCAACTTTGGAGAAAAGAAGGGTTTCTTTGTCCAACTCTGTACGTATGTATATGGGAATATAAACAAACAACAATAAACGTTCCCTGTTTTGATTTTGATTGTGTAATTTATACTACAATTTGAATCTGTAGATGGCTATACGTACTACTAGTTGCAGTTTTCCAATGTCCTGATATTGTAGACTCATGGTTTATGGAAAGGGGATTTAGCGACTTATTGAACTAAGCTCTCGACATGTTGCAGTACTAATGTCAGTAGTTAGGCTATTCATGTGGTAGTAAGTACATTTGAGTAATATTCGTCTTTGGAAAGTGGAAAGAGTTCCAGAAATTGTACTTTAGCCTAATTCATGTTGATGTTGCTACTAGCATTACTATACGTCCGGACAAAAAAATTGGTTCAGATTGGTTTTCTGCGAAATCCAATAAATTTGGATGAAAGTTTCAACTATTCATTACAATTTCAACCACACGTTTTAAATGCTTATTAAATTCAAATTCCAGCGGTCCGTAATTGTATTTGTCCGAGTAATGTTTTGCCCTATGTGAATCCACAGGCATACAATTACGACAAATGTACGAGGTGGGTGGCGGCTAGTGGTGGCTGCAGCCCTCGAGAGATTTGAAGAAACTAACTTGAAATTTGGGCAAATTTGATTTCATATTCTGAAAGTTATCGAATCATAATTATGTGGAGAGCGAGGTAATAGGGCTGTAGTTTGTAGAAGAAAAGCACGACAGAACATAGACCGACAAATCAGTCCTTCTCTTCGTTTGTTGTTTCACTCACCACTTTGGTATGGGGGTGGATAGTATGACGTCATACTATTACAGGACATCTCTAACGAGGTGGATTTTTCTGACGTTTGTTGTTTCACTCACCAATGTATGGGGTGGATAGTTAGTATGACGTCATACTATTAAAGGACAAAAGGACCCCCCCCCCCCCCATAACGAGGTGGAATTTTCTGACTAGGCAGAACATAGATTGTCAGAGTGTACCAAATTGTGAACACACTGTGCTCCATACTGTTCATCACATTTTGAGCATACTGTGTCGACCATGTAAGGATTTTTGACATAATGCCGCGCGCGCTGCACACGATTAGCAGATTGTGCATGAAGTGTTTCCTGTTTAACTCCAATCGTATAATTATAAATCGTAGTCAGTTGGGCGCGAATTAAAAATACGTTTACACTTTAACACGCTGTTTACTTTTGTTTCTGATTATATCATTTTCCGGGCATGATAAACTAGTCCCCCCCCCCCCCCCCCCCCCCACACACACCTCACCATGCACACACCCATGCAAATATATAAATAAACCTCTCTTACGGATTATTCAATAATTGTAATACACATACGTACATGAGTCTATTTTTACCTTAAGACCCGGTTACATATCACCGGATAGCGTAAACGGATGCCCGACGGATAGAACATTTGCGAAATCAAACTATCCAGTGGTGAAATTCGCCTCCAAAGCATCCTGAACTAAACATTCCGCCAGATATAACAACGTACATCGTCTGGCAAGGAACGCATTCGTCGAACAAAAAACGACAATGTTGCTCTCCGTCTAGCGTCCGTGACGCTGCTCGCCTGTCCGGTGACATGTGACCGGGCCTTTACCCCTGACATTAGTTCCTATTCCCCAGATAAAACCATTATTGGAGTTCGTTTATACCATACTCGAGCTTAGCATCGTACGTTAGGGTCAGAGCATCTTCTACAATTCGATAGCCGCGTATCATCGATAAGGTCAAGCAAGCTTAACGTTAGAGTTGGGAAATAAAGGGATCTCGTAACATCTACATCGACACAATGTATTTAGAACTCTAGCCATTCGGATGTATTACCTTATTCTTATAATACTGTATTCGTATTACCTATACAACTATGGAGCAAGTGCCAGTTTTCCGAATTTCTATTTCGTTATCGGTTATAATAATATTTATGACTGAAATGTATCGATTTGAACGTTTCACTGTGTTTCAACTGTGTACTTGTGGCAACGTGTTGGTAATGGTTTAACAAATATCACGTTATATATTTCGCCCATTACTCGGCCATATAACATCCATTTCATGTTTTGTTTCACTCATCACTCAGTGGGCATTTCGGTTCACCGAAATACACATTTTGTCAATCATTTGCTAGTTCATGAATTTGTCAACAAAGTTACTATATCCCTTTAATGGCGAGCGTTCTCCAGTAATACCCTGGGGACGGAGGTTCCAGTGGTTTGGATGAAACGTGTCAAATGAGACTGAAAGACAGATGTTTATTATTGAACTTTGTCATATAAAATAATAACAATATACTAATAACGGTTATTTATATAGCGCTATTCCCGTGGGCATCATAGCGCATTTACACTTATAGACCTATGATATGATTGAACAATGTCCATCAGCATGATAAAGGGTTTACGAGTAGGCCTATATCTTATACGTGTACATTTTAGGTTATAAACTGGTGCTAGAAATTAGGGGGCAATGTTAATATAGGTATGTATAAAACTGAATGTACATAATCTGTGTCAATTTATTATGGACTCAGGCAGGATGCATTATTTATTATATATACAATAAAAGCGCAGTTTGCACAACAATATTATGCATTTTCCAGCTGTTTAAAGGGGACCACCAGGCAAAGAACAACACATTATTACCGTTTTGTGATATCAAATAGATACCCAACATTTTGCAAAGGGTTGTGTAATTCATAAACAAAGCAATTAATTTCCACCACTTACGGAACCACTACTATGTCCTGGTTCCATACGGGCCAACCATTTGCGAGAGCGCCAATGCTATTCACGCGTACGTTTGTAGACAATAGATTCCCGGGCGATTCGTTCGCTCTGCACACATTAGTCTTCGCAATTAAGACCGCATGAACGCATGCTTTTAGAATGGTGATGCGTTTTCCAATTATATTTTTTTTTCTGGAAACATATCTTTCTGAACTTGTTGATGGAATGGAATACTAAGATATTACCTTTCTTTAATAAGAATATTATTTTTGGGTGGTGGTACCCTTTAATTCTGAGGGGGCTTGCCCCATAATCGAATGAGCTGCACGTCCCATGATTGCTTAATCACAACAAAAGGAGTATCAATGTAAAGAAGAGTCAACAAAAACGTTGTTATGGAAGCATGTATATGATGAGAACAATACCATAACGTAAACGTTAAAGGTGCACCTGTAAAGTGTCCGATATTGCCCAAAATGACATTTGAGACTTCAATCCTGCACTAAAATCATTGTAAGATATGTCCGAATGATGTGTGAAAGTTTCATTGAAAAAAATACTGCTTTCCTGGTTAAAAAAAAGCGAAAATATGCGTCAGCTTTTACAACGGACGTTTATGTGGTTTATGACCGTTCATTAACGCTTTGAGCTGAATGATATAGATATCGTCATACTAAAGGGGCATTTTAAAAAATCTAACCCTATTTTATTCTTCTCTTACCATAAGCTGAACAACACGGTAGAAGAGAAACGAGGAAAGTATTAGGTTGACAAATCTGCAAGTTGTATGTATGGTATTGCTCTAAATATTCTCGGTACAATACCATGAAACGTTTTAATTTTGCTTCCGTTTCCATCGTTAAAATGCGACACAATCTAGCAAGTTGTGTTTCTATTTTCAATTTTCTCTTTAGCCCTGATGCATCCTTTTTTATACCACCATCAAAGACGGCCTTTCACTAATCGATTATTCAACGAACTGGAGCCAATGAAGTAAACTACCCTGGGGGTTGACTAAATAGCTTTTGACGTGAAGGTGCTAAAAATATCATTACAAATCGATCATACGTATTCCCCACTTTTATTTGTTGCATGGCCATATCGTACCTAAAACGTTAATGGATTTCAACAATGGCACTGTTTATGTGCGAAACAATCTAGAACTATCACATGTACATTGACATCATTACCAATATTGACGTAACACTCAGACTGCCGAATGTGATTATCAACATCAATAACCGAATTCTCTGGTAACGTTTATTGGTAACTTCTGATGTTTCATTGTTCAACTCTTCACCTAAACATAGGCCTCTAATTTAGTATCGTTCTATTAAAGGGACTTAATAACATTGTCCAAATCCTCAAAATCAAATTTGAATTCTAGCGGTTCCCTCATACCTTGTTGTATTCATATTAACAATAAAATCATGGGACAGGTTTCGGTTTTTCAAATTTCCCTTTCGTTACAAAGATATGTACGATTGAAGTGTTCAGATAATAAATTATCCGTTGGATTTTCGAAACCGTGTACAAAGTGAGTGCAGGGAGTTAGTGAATATCACTTTGCATTTTTGCTCATTACTCGGCCATGCAACGTCCATTTGACCTGAAATTTTCACACAATACCATGTGGACAAATCAGATAATAACAATATACATTGTATCAACCATTCATCACTTTAAATGGATCTAGTCACTTTGTTGACAAGTGCAAAAAGTGATGAGTGGTTGATACAATGTATTATGTTGTTATCTGATATGTCCACTGGGTGTTGTGTGAACATTTCTAGTTAAAAGGACGTTATATGGCCGAGAAATGAGCAAAAAGCAAAGTGATATTCACTTACTCATTGCACTCACTTTGTACACGGTTTTGACGATCCAGTGGATTATTCAACATCTGAACACTTCAATGATTTTATTGTTAATACGAATACAACAAGGTATGAGGGAACCGCTATAATTCTAATTGGATTTTGAGGATTTGGACAATGTTACACAGACCCTTTAACATAACTTGGGTGTCAACATGATCAGGTGTAAAACTGCGAAAGGTAACGCGCAATCAATGCCCCTTGACAGAAACACTGCGATCGGAAAATATTAAACACGCTACAGGTATGTTGTCGTCTTACCATCACAAAGTTTAGGATGTATAATATTGTCCTGGCAAATTTGGTTCCGTATTACGCCCTCCTTAACACATTACCCTCATTGTTACACCTTTCCTTCCTTCAAATATTCATGGGTTAACACTGCAGCAGCCAGCAGGTGATTAATGACAGCAACGGTTAAAAGTCATACCTGTAAATGTCCAAATCCACGAAAATTACTTGGAGCTTCCTCGTTTCTCTTCTACCGTGTTGTTTAGCTTATGGTAAGAGAAGAATAAAATAGGGTTCGGGTTTTTCAAATGTTCCTTTAGTATGAAGATAATTATCATTGAAAATCATTATTTTTTGAGGGGTTTAGTACCAATGATGACCTATGCAGAAAATTATGCAGAAAATTGTACTTTTTATCAAAAGCGTTGATCAACGCTTTTGATAAAAAGTACAATTGTCCTAGCTGAACACGTCCGCCTGCAGCACACGTGAGAACATTCCGGAGATTGAACTTTGAGCCGAGCGAGTGCAAATTCCATGAATTCTGTACTACGTCTGTAAACATACACGGGTGCGAATATCTCAAATGGATCATTATTTACTGCGACAAATGTATGGCAGACCATCAGTATTCGGTGATAAAATATGAACTCAATATTCGTTTTTTTCACTCGGTAAACAGTGTTCGTTTTCTTTCAAACTTTCACAAATCTTTCAATTGTATTTTACAATGATATTGATATAGGATTGAAGTCTCAAATGTCATTTTGTGCAATATCTGACACTTTACAGGTATCACTTTAAGGTTCCTGGTGGTGCATATACCAACGTACATGGTGCGAATCTGCACTCACATGTGCACAGGCCGGGACTTGGGGTTACTTTAAGGCTGTAGCCCCCTCCCCGGAGAGTTCAGACAGCGGCAATATTCGGGCAGTAGCCATGGCAGCACGCTCATGTTCGGGAAAATCATCACATCGTTTGACAAAATAATCGAAGCCTAGCGACGGGAGGCCTGGGGGGCACGTGCCCCCCCCCCCCCCCCCCCCCACCCCAAATAATTTGAAGAAAAAGAAACAATAGGAAACATAAGGGGACATTAAAATAATACATAAGGTGTCCCCCCCCAAAAAAAAATAAAAATAAAAAATAAAATAATAATAATAATAGATAAATAAATACAATAATAATAATAATTGTGCGTGCCCCCCGACAAAAAAAAATTAATACATAAATAAATGTTAACAAAAAATAATAATCACGTACGCTACGCCTCTTCCAAGGGTTACATCAAAAAATGTTTTGCAAGTTAAGCTCATTTCGGGTACATACGAAGTAACTGTGTTTGCGTTTCACTTACAAAGTAGGAATAATAATTATATTTGGGCAAAGGATACCAGCCCCCTGATGAAAAAAAAGGAGGTGCCCTTACGCCCACGTGTGCATACGCCTACGTGGTGACAACTTGAACTATTGGTATTATATTTTTAAAGGGCTAAGCACCAGAATGTTATAATAATTTCATCAAATATTCTACAATTAACCGTGTGCCTACTATTACCAGGCATGCCAGGTGAAGCATGTATGAATTATAAATGAAATGTGGAAGCCAGGATGGAATAGATTATGTGATGAGCGTCAGGTGAGGTCTTCAAAGGCCGCGCCGCATGTCGATAACCCCCACTCTATGAATTTAATATACTTAATTTAAGCCTTTTATCTAATATGTGGGCAGCTAGGCAGAATTTAGAGCAAATCGTCTTTCAAGTGTTACGTGACCCTCCCCCCCCCCCCCAAATAATTTGGAGAAAAAGGAACAATAGGAAACATAAGAGGACATTCAAATAATACATAAGGTGTACGTGCCCCCCCCCCCCCCCCAAAAAAAAAATTGTGCGTGCCCCCCTCCAAAAAAAAAAATAATAATAATTATAATAATAAATAAATACAAAAATAAATAATAACAAATAATAATAATCAGTCCGACTACGCTACGCCTCTTCCGAGGGCTACATCAACAAATGTTTTGCAAGTTAAGCTCATTTCGGGTAGATACGAAGTAACAGGGGCGGATCTAGCTTTTTGCTAATGGGGGGGGGTTTGGATCTAGCTTTTTGCTAAGGGGGGGGGGGGGGTTGGATCTAGCTTTTTGCTAAGGGGGGGGGGGGGGGGTGAGGGGGGTTGACCCAATGACGATGCGGATACTGTGTGGGTCTGGACACATGATGGCGTTTTTCTATGCACATCACATTTTCACTTGGCAGCCCAAGGGGGGGGGGGGGGGGGTGGGGGGGGGGGGGTTAAACCCCCTAACCCCCCCCCCCCCCCCCCCCCCCCCGTAGATCCGCCACTGAGTAACTGTGTTTGCGTTTCACTTACAAAGTAAAAATAATTATATTTGGGCAAAGGATACCAGCCCCCTGATGAAAAAAAAAGAGGTGCCCTTACGCCCACGTGTGCATACGCCTACGTGGTGACAACTTGAACTATTGGTAATATATCGGTGTAAAGGGCTAAGCACCTGAATGTTATAATCGTTTCATCAAATATTCAACAGTTAACTGTGTGCCTACTATTATCAGGCATGCCAGGTGAATCATGTATAAAATATATAAGCCAGGATGGAATAGATTATGCGATGAGCGTCACTTGAGGTCATCAAAGGCCGCGCCGCATGTCGATAACCCCCACTCTATGAATTTTATATATGTAATGTAAGACTTTTATCTAATATGTGGCCAGCTAGGCATCATTTAGTGCAAATCGTCTTTCAAGTTGTTAAACTATGACTTTGAGCGATGATTCCCTTTTACACGATAGATCTACTAACTTTGTTTAATCTCACTTGCAAAGTTATTGGTTCCTTTATTAATCGTGGTTTTCCACTTTCTAATTATTATTATAAACATGGAACCTGTTTCCTTTTACAAATGCCACTATTGTTATTAAGATATCTATGACTTAGTTGGAAAACTATTATGTATTTAAAGTGTGTACATATATTATTGTCATGTTCGCTTAATAGGCCTCGGCCATATGACATTTAATTTATCATAAATCGTTCACACATCACTCATTGGACATAATAGCCTACTGTAATTATTCACATTATATCTACCCATCGTAATTTTCTGTATAGGTCATCATTGGTACTAGATCCCTTTAATAATGCTCTGCACACAGCGGCGGAGAGCAAAACCCAATTACACGCCATTTGTGTAAATCCAATCCCAGACTAATCAATATCGATACTCTGGTTGATTTACAACACTATTAACTCCACTTACGACGAAATTATCGTATCGCGCAAGGACAGGTCAGCGTAAAATGAAGCCACTTTATAGCCCGGTCACATATCAACGGATTGCGCAAACGGATGTCAAACGGAGAGCTAAATTTTCCATCCGTTCTATACGTTTCTTGTCCGTTCCTTGTCCGGTGATGTACGTTATTCTATGTTTTGTACATGAAGCAATGGAGACGACATTCATCACCGGATAATTTAATTTCGCAAATTGTCTATTCGTTGGGCATACGTTTCCGATATCCGTTGATATCTGACCGGGCCATTAGACTTCGTATATACGAGTGCTTGGACGGTGTATTGCATCGTCATGACGACGAGGCTACCATTGAAATACCAATCTCATATGTGTCACAAACTGTTCACACGCCGACGCAAAATTAAATGAACGATATAATATTGAAGAATGTTTGGTCAGTTTGAATCAAACATGTCGTTTCAATGCTATCCGATGTTGTTAAAACACACATTTTTCTTCACGAATAAAGAAATTCACTCCCATATGCAAGAATCATGTAAAAACCCACGTAAAAAAAACTTTAGAAAACAAACCTTCAGACTCGTTTACATGATCGGTTTAAACCCAATTCATTTACAATGTACTGTATATAAATGAGGTTCGGTAAAGAAAAGAATGAACAGTCATATACGTAATATATATATATATATTGGCCCAAGTAATTGATGAGTATGGTTGAAAGAGTATGTAAGCTGACAGTTCCATGATTTTGCCTGGGATCAAACTTCTACAGCACGCCTTGGGCCTGGAGAGTGGCCACACGCTTGACACGCTTGATCAGTTCGTGCGGCTGCTTTGAACGTGATGTCAATGTCCGGGTGAATTTCATCGTATTGCTACGGTCACAACTCAGAGCGGCGACCGCCCGATTTGTAGCCTGCTCGGTCGCCGCTGGAATTTAGGCATCGCCCAACGATTTTGGGGAAGTCGAGCAGGCTGTAGAGCCCCAGCGGTGCCTGGGCGGTGCCCTGTCGGTGTCCCGTCGGTCACCGGTCGATTTTAGGTCACAACTGGGCTAAATTAGGGAGTTTCTCCGCGCGGCGTCCCGGCAGTGACCGACCGATGACCCACCGGTTCCCGATCGGTCTCCCACCGGTCTCCGGCTGATTTTTAAGAAATCGCCCGGCGACCGGACGGTGACCGGTGGGTCACCTGTAGGTGTCCCGTAGGCGTACCGGCGGCGACCCACCGGGCTCCGCCGGGCAACCTGTGTTCCGTACGGCCCGTTACCGTTACGATGGTAAATGTGAAAGTTTACCTGCAGGACTTTATAATGTTTGATAATTACACAACCTTGCATTTGTTTGTAACCAAAAGTGCGCAAGCGGGCGAGAAATATTACGGTAATTGCCTTGTTTGTATGATTTGTCACCTGAGAAAGAAATTCATGATGTGCCAAGCCTAATACAATCAAGCCTAATACAATATAGTATAGGTTTTCCCGCTCAATTTTACACTTTTTTCAATCGAATTAATTTAGGGTCATTCGAATTCGCGCGTTGCCGCGTAATCGTTGGTATCGGTGTTCCAAATTCCGAATAAGTGCATGCGAATTCATGCATACGCACACGCTTTCGTGAATAGACACAGAAGTTCATTTATGGGCATTCGAATTCGCGAATGTGCAGCCAACTGTCAACGGCCTTTCGCGAATTCGAATGACCATTGATGAAAAGGTATGCACTTTGAGCAAATTCACTTGCTCCTACGTGATTTTGAACGACTATTTACGAATTCGAATGCTGCTTTGGCACGGCGATCGCAAATCGCGCGAATTCGTTTGCTCCTATTATCAATTCGATTGACACAATCGCGAAATTGAGCGGGAAAACCTATATTAACTGAATTTGCAGTAAAGCAAAAATTGAAGACTAGTGGGGTGTATTCTGAAAACCACTTTAAGTTAAAATTATGTTAAAATTGTATGTACATCATATCTCCGTCACTAAAATATGTTTTCGCAAGTCGCTATTCCTTAAAGGGATAGTTGAGTTCTGGTAAGGAGAGTAATGTTTTGGTGAAACTGAATTTTAGTAACCAAAACCTGCATCATTAGACTACAAACTAATAAATATTCTAGAAGGGAACACAAGATTACAAATGACTTAGTAAAGATCATATTATCATTCAAAAAGAGCCGTTAAAAGGTAAGAGGGTGCTCTCTAAACACTCATCGGTTTCAACCATTTTGAATACAATATTGTGCATGTGATTTTTTGTTGAAATAGTGATTAGGTAGAGAAAAAACCAACAACTATTTAAATACGTATTTTGTTACTTTTTGAAAAGAGGAAACATTTTTAAAATTTTTAACGGCTGGTTCAAAATTATCGAATAAGTGTGGGGCCCCACATTTATTACAAATGACTATGAGTATGGATATTTCAGCCGTTTTTTGAACCGATTTTGATCAAATAAAGTTTATCCTGGGTTTAAAATATTGTGCTCTTTAAAATTTTTCACTCAGTTTTTCATTACCTCACAAAAAATCATTGTATGTAGCGCCCTCTCTACCAAAACTCAACTATCCCTTTAAGTACAGTGTCATATTTTAGTGACGAAGATATGACGTAGATATAATAAATTTTAGCCTAAAATCGTTTTCAGAATTCAGGACTAAAGCACATAGTGCGGTGGTACATGAAAGAGTAAAATGATATGATTACATGTAGACTCTCATGTATTGTGTGTGTGTGTGTGTGTTTGTGTGTGTGTGTGTGTGTGTGTGTGTGTGTGTTTGTGTGTGTGTGTGTGTGTGTGTTCGTGTGTGTATGCGTACATAATATATGCGTGTGCATATTATGACAGCCATGAATCAACTTGCAAAACAAAGTATGCATGTTTAACACATTTTATAGACACCTTTGCATCCGAAAGTCACACACACACACACACACACACACACGCACACACGCACACACACACACACACACACACACACACACACATACTTTTGTGGAGCGCCTATATGTATATACCAAACAATGATCGATTTAGGTCAAACATAGGTCAAATGGGTCATCGGCTGCCGAGCGGTCGCCGCCCGGTGACCGACTGATCTCCCAGCGGCGACCGGGCGGCGACCGATCGGCAGCCGATGACCTATTTGACCTATTTTTGACCTAAATCGCTCGACGGCGACCGCTCGATTAGGTCGGTGCCCGGACGGCGACCGCTCGGCCACCGAGCGTATTTTGGGCGGCGAGTGAAAAGTGAGCAGGCGCCGCCCGAATTTTAACTCCGCGCTAAAACTTCAGCGGCGACCGAGCGATGCCTAAAAACCAGCGGTGCCTGGGCGGCCGCCGCTCGGTGACCGAGCGATTTTGGCTAAAAACTCGCCGCCCGGCCGCCGAGCAGGCTACTTTTTGGGGTTGTGACCATAGCATATGCACCCGCCTAAATTATTTATAACAATTGATTTATCAAATGATTATACTTGTATCGGCAGTTTTTCGCCAACTCTTGATATGCACAGTCTAAACGCTGTCAATTATTCAATTGACATTGATGGGGATAAAACGTACAATTTCAAATGTTTGATTGGGGCGTTTCCCAAATCCTTATCCAAGGACACATTGTACTTATTCCCTTGGATTATACATGCCAGTTATACGTAGCAAGTGCTTTTAGTTGAACTAAAAACTAAGCACTTGTTGGACAATAATAAATGTGACAACTGATGGCTTGCTTCCTGCAGTCTCGTTGGATAAAAGACCTTGGAATCCTGGCCGCTTATCTGAAATCTTTTTTAAAAGAACGAATGATCGTTTAAGAAAACGGATTAAAATGCAGCTATGGTAATACCGTAATGTATGTGAATGTGTAAGCCATTTATCACCGTGTGGTAACAGAAGAAAGCAGAAAAACAGAAGTAATAGAATAACAACAAAAATGTCAAATATTTTGAATGGCATTTAACCAAATAATGACGTAAATCGTTCTCGTTTTAGGTACGATATTTATTTATTTATTCAAATATATTTATACAGGATAGCCTGATCAGCAAGGATACTGTTTTTCGTCAGGGTCCTGATATAACACCATACAATATAAATAGTACAATAATACATTAATATGATAGCCATAATAAATATACAAATATGTACAAATAGCATACGACCAGCAGATTCAAGATATACTTTTTAAGAATTTTGGACAAAAATATATTTAAAAAAGCTTCAATTTATTTCAAATCATAAAAACACAATTAAGTTTCTATATACATAATACAATATAAATATACTAACTTTTCACAAAAGAAAAAAAAGAAAAAAAGAAAAAAATATTTAGGAATACAATACAGTACATTTTCTTCTTAGAATAACATAGTAACCTAATATATGTATGTTTTATTTACATGCACAATGTTCCTGTTTATAGAGACATGAAACATGAAACAGGGTAATTCAAACATCGCCAAAAATACCTGCAATATGACGGATGATAACGATGATAGATGGCGCGTGTATATCATCTTACACATGACCTTATAAGGTTATTGTTCATTGGCGGAGGGAAGCTCGAATATAAGAACAAATTATTGCCCCCACACTACTTCATGACCGTGTGGGAACTGTCGGATCCTACATCAACCCTTCATTTGGGAATATGCTCATTAGGGCCGGGTAGGAAAGCTAGGCTGCGTCTCTCGGATAGTGACGGTGAACTGGATGAACCTAGACGTAATGGCCCGGTCAGATATCAACGGATATCGGAAACGTATATGCCCAACGAATAGACAATTTGCGAAATTAAATTATCCTGTGATGAAAGTCGTCTCCATTGCTTCATGTACAAAACATAGAACAACGTACATCACCGTACAAGGAACGGACAAGAAACGTATAGAACGGATGGAAAATTTAGCTCTCCGTTTGACATACGTTTGCGCAATCCGTTGATATGTGACCGGGCTATTAATAATTAAATTATTGATTGAACGAGTCCGTACAAAGGAATAATTAGGTACTGGTTTATATACTGTATTGATGTTTGAACGGCTGGGCCTGCGTTGTGAGCGACTGAGCACTGTTAGCGACGTTACTTCATGCGATAATACGTTCATCGCATGGATTCAGAGCACACTCATGGGATCATAATAGGCACACGTTGCATTATGAATATATGCATAGGCGAATCACAAAATATGCCTTATCGTGCTATACATCTTGCGCCTAACAAGGAGTGTCGATTGACATCTAGCATAAAATAAATCAGTTTAGTACACTTGTGTTATGGCAAACCTTGCCCTCCGATATGCACTAATTCTACTGACCCTCTCCGTGCCTCCGAATGCCCTTAAACAGACTTGCTCAAATGTCATTCGATCATACATGCGTGTATTATACTGACCAAACGAGGGAAACATAAAGGATATCAATTTTCGACCTAAAGTTGCTCAATTTTTCTTGGTATCGAAATGTCTATTATTGCGTCTGCATTGCCCTTGTTCTATGATTGATGTTGGAAAATGAGAAACACGCGCAGCTGCACTCCATATGTCTTCCTTTGTCTTGTTTCTATTCACGTTCACTTCCAATCAACTCAAGACGCCGGTGATATGCGGCTAGTATAGGAAGTGGCGTACCTGCGGTTGGGGGGGGGGTGGTCAAGGGGGCGTCCGTGCCCCCCCCCCCCTCCCACAGTGGCGTAGCTACGGGTGGGGGTTTACGTGGGCGCCCGTGCCCGCCCCCAATGATTTGACAAAAACATTAAGGGGCGCCCGTGCCATACCCTCCCCCCACCCCAACCCCCCTCCTCAGTGGCGTAGCTACGGGTGGAAGTTTACGGGGAGACCATGCCCACCCCCAATTATTTGACAAAAACATTAAAAGACATAAGGGGGAAATCTGTGTTTAAAAACAACGAAATATATAAGTAGTGCTCCCCCTACCCGTCCGTCATTCGCGTGCCCCCACCCTCCTCCTTCAGTCCAACCACGCTACGCCATTGAGTATAAGCAAGTACGTGCAGTGGCATCCATGTGCAAGAAAGGGGGGGGGGCATGATTGTGTGATAGCCTGTTGGTCTGTAGCCAGTGGTTAAAGTGATCTAGTAATTTTGTTAGCATGTGCAAAAACTGACAAAGCAATGGAAAAATTAGTATTTCTTTGATCTGATGTATCCACTGAGTGAGGTGTGAACATTTCAGGCAGGGCAAATGAGTGTCACTTACACGTTGCATTTACCTTGCACACGGTATAAATTATCCCGTAGATAAATATAAATATGAACAATTCAATCATTATCTGTATAACAAAAAAGAAATTTAGAGAAAGAAAAAAACATAATCAGGCAATCTCATATCGTATTCGGGCAAAATCATGTCATATTTGGGAAAAGTCATTAAATGTAAATCATGTTCGTAAGGTTAAATCGTGAAAGCTATTTATTTGTATTTGATTGTTTTTGCTTGTGGGGAATATGGTACATATTCGGGGAAAAGACCTCGCCCCCCCCCCCCCCTCTCCCCCCCTCCCACCCCCCGGAGAAAATGTGATAGTGTGCCCATGACGGTTACAATGAGATAGTTGAGAACCGCTCGAGTTCTGAGTAAATTTATTTGTCAATATTTACAATAACGGTAAATATATTACTCATTGTGGATATAGTATCGGAAATAATATCGCTAGTGATATTCGTTTGTCTCGCAATGTATGGTCAACAAGGAATCTAAAAGATCACGACGTTTCGTGCGCCGCTGCAACACTTTGTCAAGTGATATAATACAATTTACAATGTTACTAGATCCCTTTAAACAATATGATAGACTGCGAGATCATGACCCCCTGACCCATATTACTACGCCCTTGGGGGAAGGATATGTTGCCGTTTCTTGGATAACAAATACCTGCATTTGGCTGATAATTTTTTTCATTGGGCATCCCGCCCACTTCAACACGTTTAACACATTACAAACCAGGAGTACAGTAACTCAACATACTTTGCATGTATGGGGCATATGTATATTTCACACAAATGCACTCCCGGTACTGCAGGGGCTAGACGAGCGACGTCGCTCATCTAAAAACGCATTTATTAAAAAATGTCCAACCATATTTGTCGTATTTTGACGGTAAACGAACATGAGATATCGAATCAGTAAGGAAAGGTCATTTCATAAGAAATCACGAACATTCACTGCCCTTATCTTGTATGCATTATGTTGTAATAACATTCGATATTTGTATTGGATTTATTAATATTGATAGTACAAGTAATACTATGCGTAATACTAATAAGAAGACAAATACAAATTTAAATAATAATCATACTAATACTAATACTAATAATAATAATAATAATAATGCATGTAGATAGATAGATAGATAGATATATCGGTTTTTTATTGAACACATCAAATAAACAAGACTGTAGTCCGAAGACTAAAGTGCCTTGCGTTCAACACAAATATATAAAACAAACAAGCATAAATATATTACAACGCAATACAAATATTACTTAACATCAAAATACAACAACATAATATATATGTATAAATATATTTGGCAAGATAAGCACAAACATGGTAGCCTAGAAATGTGATTATTATAATATGCATATCCTCAAAATTGTAATCTTACAATGCTATTATTAATATTATTACATTTGTAGTTATTAAATTGGTCACTTTTATTTCATTATGTTATCATGTGTCACTGTGGATAAGGTTGCAGTTTGTTGAAGGTCTTTGGAGAAAAGGATTCATGTTATTAAAACACGACAGTACATTCAAGTTCAACCATGGGAAATCGAGATATGAAAGGTTATTTCACAAGTAATGTAATATTATGTCCTTGCCTTGATATTTTCCAAATACCCACATCAGACAAAGGCTTCATTTATTTTGCATGATATTATGTTGACAGCAAACAACAAATATGTTTGACGCCAGCAATTATTCGTGTAATATAGACAAAAACAATGCAATGAACGGCATTGTAATAAGTAGTCATTGTACAATCATATTGTTATCCATTATTAGTTTTGTGTGACCCATCTTGCGCGAATCTTGTAATGACTTATAGTAATTTTACAATATATGTACATAATTTACATGTTTGTTGTATACTTATTTTTGATAAAGAGGAAAATTAAATGTAAAAAAAAAAAAATGGTTAATCATTCATATTATCCTTAATAAATATAACAATGTAAACACGTGAACGCAGGAGCAAGTAAGTAACAATAACAAACACAACAAACATACATGAACAATAAGTATAATAGTGATGTGGAAGAGACTGACCAATCCAGTAACAATTATTATGTCACCCTATTCCTGCTATTATTTAAACATAATGCTTAGGTTGAATAATTAATTAATGCTCCAAAAAACTTTAATGCAATGGGATATTCAAGCTAAAAGGGGGGCATTTCAAAATATATAGAATATCATAATCTACTCAGCACCTGTCCATGTGCACTAGACCGAAATATCAGCCCTTCTCTTCCTTTTGTTGTTTCACTCACCACTTCGGTGGATAGTATGATGTCATAATATTAAAGGACATCCTATAACGAGGTGTATTTTTCTGACTACATGTGCACTAGATATTACAGGAGTATTACAGGACATTAATGGAGTACATTGACTGTATATTATACAAATTAAGTTGAATATTACAACACGAAATGGCAAGATGACAAAAAGGATTATGTAATAAGCTTAATCTTACCTTGTATGTGAGGGCTTTGTAGATCTGCAATGGGAATACAAATGAGAAATAAAGGACATATTAATCACAGCATGCTTTAGACGTTTATAAACACAATATTCATAGCAACTCGCAGTTAACTTTCCGCTGTATTCACGCCTGATCCCAAACAGCTGTTAAATCCAACAAAATAAATAATCATATAATTGTATATTTTATAACAATTAAAGGGATCTAGTAACATTGACCAAATCCACATGTCTTACTTGGAACTCTAGTGGTCCTCTCATACCTTGTGTTTGTTGCATTACCAATAAAAGCATAACAGGTTTTTATTTTTTTTTATTTCCCTTTTGTTAAAAAGATATTTACGATTGAAGTGTTCAGATCCACTGGAAAGTCATAACTATGTATAGCGTCATTGCAATGAGTTTGCAAATATCCCATTGCATTTTCGCTCATTTCTTGGCCACATACTATCCATTTATCGTGAAATGTTCACACATTACACAGTGGACGTTTTATATCACAACAATACACATGTTATCGACCATTCCTCACTGTTTGCACATGTCAACAAAGTTACTACATCCCTTTAGTTATTGCTTTATTACTCAAAGAGGGACTTAATACAAATACATGACCAGATAGAAAATATCACACAACATCATCGATTACAATACATCTTTGTAAAGCAATGTTAATAACGATTATTTACTTGTCAAACCTGCAAGCCTGAACAAGATAGTAATATTGATCATGGAAAAGTTACGTCCGGATAAACCATACACACCTGAAAAATATATCAACCCAAACTCATGACATCATCCTATGTCCCAATTGACAAGGTATACGCCACACGTGATGTTTAATTTAATTAATGTTGGTTTTTAAAAACGAACATGTTAATTTGTTGATGACATTAGCATGTTATCAGGAATCCATTTTATCACAAGCCTTTTTTTTACCAGAGTAGTCTCATTACATCTATATGCAGTAAGTCACTGGCAGTGATATTAAATCACATACAGACATAGTTCTGTCAAAAGTACGAAGATGTTACGACGCACAAAAATCATCGTTGAATTAATCATTATTTTCCTAGGGTAGTCTGTGGCACACATTATTTCTTACTAGATATGTACCATCCCCTTGAATTAAAACAGTCTTGAAAACGACCCCCCCCCCCCCCCCCCCCCACACACACACCTTATCTGTATGTATTGATAGTGAACGGCGAATTAATTCGGATGTGGTACAGTTTTGTTTCTACAACCTGTATACGTGTGCCAGAAGTGATTAATGACGGTGTAATAATAAGCGCTCGTTTCAATGAGTCTACCAGTCATTTTAAAGAATAATGATGTAGAAGATTAGTCTGAAGTTGATGAGTTTTAAAGGGCATCAAGCGTGGGGATGCTACATAGCGGGTCGCCATTTTGAACTGGGCTAGTTTGCGCGCACCGCATGACACTGAGCTAACGTGCATTACGCACCGTGCGCAACGCGTATGCAAGATGGCGCCGCGCATCTCATTTGACGAATCTGAACTACCTTTAAGCCTGCTGGAAAGCAGACGATGAAGCCCAATCTTTAAATGATATATTACACAGTCATTAAACAGATGAAGCCTACCGACCATGATCAGATGATGGTTGCGTGTTTAGTAGCCTCGGTAAATTGCCACTTGGTCTACAACCATTTGGTCCATTCCCATTTGGTCTACTAGAAAATTATGAATCTGGCGGCTTAATTATGATTATGATTATGGATTATGATTAGGGTTAGGGTTGTGGATTAGGGTTAGGGTTAGGGTAAGGGTTAGGGTTATGGTTAGGGTTTTGGAGGCATCAGGTAGTAGACCAAATGGGAAGTAGACCAACTGAGATTAGACCAAGTGAACATAAACCGTAGCCTCCTGCCCAGGCTCACCTGATGTTGTTTGTCCTGTTCTGTAGAACTATAATCCGTATGGCAGAGTGCCTGCAATTGGCAGATCTGCGTTTATATCAAGGGCCTCGACTATATAGGCTACATGTTAAGAGATTTAGAGCGTTTTCACACTGGTAATTGCAATCACGGTGATTCTGTTGCCTTGCTTTCACACTACGAACAAAAACTCTGATTACAATCACAGTTTCTGGAGACGTACCTGTCAATCAAACAAACAGAACACTAGTACTTCACTGCATGACTGCATTCGAAGCGAAGAGCGCCCCGTTTATTAGTGGAAGTGCATGTAAGGTCACGTAAGCTCCGCCTCCCAAATCATGTTTTTGAGGTCAAGCCGTTCACACTACCGATTCGCACTGTGATTTGAGTGAATCATGATTTGAAAACACCTCTGGACCATGATTTGAGTTCCGCGATTCGTGATTCCAAATTGTGTTCACACCGTCAAAAATACCGTGATTGGAGTGAAAAATAACTCAAGTCATGATTGAAATCACGTATTTTCGACAATGTGAAATGGCTCATACACTCACTTGCATCTCCACAGCCATGAGGGAACGGTCACATTTGACGGGGGGAGAGGGGGGGGGGGGGGATGGTGTCCTTCGCCTAAAGTATAATCCTCTCTCCTTTTCAAACATGGGAAAAGGTATTCACCATCTACCCTCCAACAGATTACACGATTTATTCGAGAAAAAAATATCTAAATACTTTCCCCAGAATAATATATTTTTTATCCGCTTTTGATATTGCTATGGGTGTGTAGTGCTACGTCAGACAATTCGCAACACAAGGGTTGTCTTAGAACTTGAGGCACAGTCATACAATCTAGGCCATTTTGAGCATGTTGAGTGCCTGGATTATGTATTCACATTATAATGAATGTAAACTCCGCTTATGTTGTAAATGCATGCTACGCTCACGACATGATTATCACGGAGAATATGAAATTGGCATTTTAATTAGCAGATTTCAATATGGTATTATTGCTAACAATATAATATACAGCGTGTAATTAGGCGGATTAATTACGTATTGATTTTTAGATCAGTCTAGTACCGCGTCTATTAGAGCGCCATATTATCACGACACTATTCACTAATGTAATTGGTGATTAAATAAATAGATAATAAAAGAGCTTAGTTCCAAGAGGCACTACATCCACTTTTCATAACAATTAAGTTAACGATTCAGTTCATTGATAAGCTACGTAGCTATGGAAAAATAGGACAAACATACACAATCAAAATCAAAATATGGAACGATCAATTTCATATTCCCATAGGCATGTGTGGAAAAATTGGACAAAGAAGCCTGCTTTTCTCCAATGTTGAAAAAAGTGGATTTAGCGCCTTTTAGAATTAAGATCTTCAAATGTTTAATATCAACAGGTATATATATATCAAAAACTTGTCACCACATCATTAACCCCAACCAGGCCGGGGGGGGGGGGGGGGGGGGGTGGAATCCACCCAACAATATCGCGCCCACGTAACATACAGTCACAAACAAGATACCGTTCTCCAGCAACTCCAAGATATAATATATGAACCGTAAGAATACTATATGTGCACCGAGTGGGTACAATTTGAAAAATCACAGTCTGTGGTTAGTGATTCGAATGATACAAGAATAATCAATTGTTTCATATATAGTCTAGTGCTCGGGCTCAATCATGTATAATCTTAACCTTTTGTTTCTGAATCTATGTATCATGGATTATTTGTTTTTAAAGAAGGCAAAGAAAATGGGATTCCAACGGGATTCGAACCCGATACCTCCGGATTGCTAGACCGGTGCTCTACCGACTTAGCTGTGTAACATTGCACAAATAATCCATGATACATAGATTCAGAAAGAAATTGATTCTTCTTGTATCATTCGAATCGACCTGTTACAACACAAATTACTTTGATTGTGCCGAACCACAATATACTTATTATTTATCATCAACACAATACATAGTAACAACACGAAGTATGCGATGAAGAGTCTGTATTTGAAGTTCCAAAAGGCGCTAAATCCACTTTCCATAAAAATTTAGTTAACGATATATCTACATTTATAAGCTACGTAGCTATCTATAGGAATCCACATTTTACGACAAATTACTCACTCAAAATACAAATATAGAAAGTTCAATTTTCATATTCCCAAAGGCACGTGTACAAAGTTGGGCAAAGAAACCTGTTTTCCTCGAAAGTTGAAAAAGTGGATATAGCGCCTTTTGGAAGAAAGCTCTTCATTTGCTAGACTAATTAGGTGGTTTTAACGACTTTTTTGTTATTAAAAAAAAAATTTAAAAAGCACCATTGCTATGTTCACATCTACATAAGAAAGCACATTTAAAGGCATACTTAAGTATTGGTTTGTATTTTTTCTTCAAATTTTGTTTTGACCTGTTTGCCTTGTTTTGAATATAATTTGAGAGTAAACATAATAAGCGCATAATTCTGGTAGATCGAAAATACCATTTTCGTTCATATTTCGCAGCTTTACAATACGTTGGTTTGCAAAAGAGAACGTAATGAAGAAGACGAATATTAAAGCGGAACCGCCTTTGACAAATTAGCAAAATATGTAAAATATTACGGATTTTGCGACCGTTTGAACTTCACGGAATATGGGAGGTCCTGTCCAATATGCAGCTGCCGCCCATGGCATCACTCACGAGCAATTACCTCTTCACTTTTGACCAATTCGCTCATGTCCAGTATAATTATCAAGAAAAAGTCCTCCAACTACACCTGGGGGCTGTTTCACAAAGATCCTAAGTTGAACTTAACTCTAAGTTGGACTTAAAAACTATGGTAAGCAATATGTGGCCTTGGAATAAAATGTATTCAAAAGCAAACAAATGTGTTTTGGGACTTTTCAAAAAAAATTACATCAAGAACATTAAATCTCCTTGATAATCTAAAATATGTATGATTTGAATCAACATTTTATGCCTTTTAAAAATAACTTTTACCAAACAAATTTAAAAGGAACTAACGGCTTTCCATAATGTTTAGGTCCAACTTAGAGTTAAGTTCAACTTAGGATCATTGTGAAACACCCCCGGGAATTGTAATCACACCTTGCCTCCGTCAGTGGCAAGGTGTGATTTCAAATCCCGGTTTAGTTGGAGGACTAATTGTTAGCCGCTCTGCGGAAGCTTCGTTAGTTTTCCCATTGACTGAAGTGAGACTGACCTATAACGTTTGTTATTTGATGGTATAGTTACCTTATTATGACACGCTTCGAATGAACTAATCGTCTTTTGTGATATTATCATTCACTATGATATGCATTATTAAAGGGATCTAGAAACTTTGTTGGCAAATGCAAAAAGTGATGAGTGATCCAGTGTTTGCACAGAATAAAATCCACCTCATTTGATTATCCTCTTTGGGGGCAGAATATCCCCCTGCGTTATTCGCTCCTCCTTGTGGCGTTATTCCCTCGCTGCGCATCGGTTGGTGTGTAATTACGCATAGTTCGACGAAGTAATAATCATATATAATAATCATTTTCACACGCCAATTATTAGTTCAGTCGAAGCGTGTCATAATAAGGTAAATATACAATCAAAAAACGAACGTATAGGTCAGTCTCACTTCAGTCACCCTTACATTTACTCAAATTAACATTTTACAATGCATCTGCAGTAACATATCATTTTGACAATATTCCACTGTTGAAATTCATATTCATATTAACAATAACAGCACGGGACAGGTTTTATTTTTTCAAATTTCCATTTCGTTCAAAAGATATATAGCCTACGATTGAAGTGTACAGATATGAAATGTTCTACGGGACAATTTTATACCGTGTACAAAGTAAGTACAATGAGTTTGTGAATATCACTTTGCATTTTTGCTCATATCTCAGCCAAAAAACATCCAATTAACCTGAGATTTTCACACATTACTTCGTGGACATATCAGATCTCTCCAATATACATTGTATTAATGGGTGCGCTTCGTTATTCCGAAGGTTCGTTATTCCGAAGGTTCGTTATTCCGAACACGCAAATTTCGTATACCTGAGGGTTCGTTAATCCTAAAATGAAATAGGGTTCGTTAATCCGAACATTTGTTGCATTATTCCGAAGGTTCGTTATTCCGAAGGTTCGTTATTCCGAGGGTTCGTTATTCCGAAGGTTCGCTATTCCTAAAATGAAATCAGGTTCGTTATCCCGAAGGTTCATTAGTCCGAAAATAAAATAGGGTTCGTTAATCCGAAAATTAAATCCGGTTTGTTATACTACTATGATTTGTGTTTTGTTTATCTAATTTCCAGCCTGCATTAAGCATACCCTCCCCCTTTCCCTCCCTTGGCCAGACCAATCAAACATTTCAGTTTATTTTATCTCTTTATATGAAATTATAGCATTTTAACAAACCCAAATTAATTTTCGGATTAATGAACCCGAATTTATTTTAGGAATAGCGAACCTTCGGAATAACGAACCCTCGGAATAACGGACCTTCGGAATAACGAACCTTCGGAATAACAAACTCGATTTTATTTTCGGACTAACGAACCTTCGGAATAACGAACCTGATTTCATTTTAGGAATAGCGAACCTTCGGAATAACGAACCCTCAAATAACGAACTTTCGGAATAACGAACCTTCGGAATAATGCAACAAATGTTCGGATTAACGAACCCTATTTCATTTTAGGATTAACGAACCCTCAGGTATACGAAATTTGCGTGTTCGGAATAAAGAACCTTCGGAATAAAGAACCTTCGGAATAAAGAACATTCGGAATAACGAAGCGCACCCATTAATACAATGTATATTGGAGAGATCTGATATGTCCACGAAGTAATGTGTGAAAATCTCACGTTAATTGGATGTGTTTTGGCTGAGATATGAGCAAAAATGCAAAGTGATATTCACAAACTCATTGTACTTACTTTGTACACGGTATCAAATTGTCCCGTAGAACATTTCATATCTGAACACTTCAATCGTAGGCTATATATCTTTTCAACGAAATGGAAATTTGAAAAAATAAAACCTGTCCCGTGCTGTTATTGTTAATATGAATATGATACGGTATACATAAGAGAACCACTAGAGTTCCAAATAATGTTTTGAGAATTTGGACAATGTTACTAAGTCCCTTTAATGAACATGGCAAAGGGCGATGGGTAAAAATTAAAGCATGCAGGCTGCTCATGAATTTCAACAGTGGAATATTGTCAAAATGATATGTTACTGCAGATGCATTGTAAAATGTTAATTTGAGTAAATGTAAGGGTGACTGAAGTGAGACTGACCTATACGTTCGTTTTTTGATTGTATACTTACCTTATTATGACACGCTTCGACTGAACTAATAATTGGCGTGTGAAAATGATTATTATATATGATTATTATTTCGTCGAACTGTGCGTAATTACACACCAACCGATGCGCAGCGAGGGAATAACGCTAACAGGAGGAGCGAATAACGCAGGGGGCATATTCTGCCCCCCAAAGAGGATGATCAAATGAGGTGGATTTTATTCTGTGCAAACACTGGATCAGACATTAACACCATAATATACGATGGCTATACAAAGGTTATTGCTCCCTTGCCCCACATAGCTACAACATTGCAAACCAACAGACTGCGGACAAAGTTGTATCCCATGTGTGCCACATGCGCATGCGCTGCAGCTTTTGCGGTTAGTGGCAAGGTGTGATTTCAATTCCCGGTGCAGTTGGAGGACTAATTGTTAGCCGCTCTGCGGAAGCTTCGTTAGTTTTCTCATTAACAGTGACATTTAAAGTGTGTTTACTCTCGCTTCGGATGCCAGGAGTAATTTAAGAATAATGTATACATGGTTTAAAAATCTGAAATGGTTTCTGGCACTAACGCTATCACTAGCGATAAGGTCTAGTTGCGTTGCAGTGATGGTTTTATATTGTGATAGTATTTTTGCAGCAATGCATGTTAAAGGTGCACCTGTAAAGTGTCAGATATTGCCCAAAATGACATTTGAGACTTCAATCCTGAACCAAAATCATTGTAAGATATGTCCGAATGATGTGTGAAAGTTTCATTGAAAAAAAAAACACTGCTTTCCTAGTTAAAAGGCGAAAATATGCGTCAGCTTTTACAACGAATTACTGTATGACGTTTATGAGGATTATGATCGTGCATTAACGCTCTTGAGCTGAATGATAAATATCGTCATACTAAATTAAGGGGCATTTGAAAAAATCTAACCCTATTTTATTCTTCTCTTACCGTAAGCTAAACAACACGGTAGAAGAGAAACGAGGAAACTCCAAGTACTTTTCGTGGAGTTAGACACTTTACAGGCATCACTTTAATACCAAATATCCAATTTATATATTTTTGTTATATTTTATTTGTGCATAATTCTTTAATAATAAATTAGAAAAATATGTAATTACAGTATATCAGGCCTCCATGTGCCTACACCCGTATAAAGAACAGCAACGTGGAAGTGGTGTGGCATGACCGGTAGAGCGCGCGCTCTTCATTCGGTGGGATCCCGAGTTCGAACACTGTGTATGTATGCCATTCGGCGTGTACGCCGTAGTGTTTATTCAGGGGTGATCTTCATGAAGGGTATGTATTATGTAATCATCTCCCATTATGTCTACTTTGACCTTAGCAAGGATAAATTGGGAACATACCACCCCTCATGACAACTTTGGCCCTCATTATTGATCTCCTTGAAGGATATCTATTCACTTCCCATGAATCTGGTTTGAACTTGACTAATCTAATTTGGGAAAATACCACCCCCTCATTTTGGCACAGTCGACTCCCTATTGGCGGGAACACTTGCAATGTTCAGAGGTTCTCAATATAATGCAGGTTGCATATTTTCCGCTTTAAAGTATTTTAATATGACCAAGCTGAATTGGGAACATACTACCCTCTCAAACCCTTGGCCCCTCCCCGCTGGCGTGTTAGCTGCCGGATTGCTCAGGGCTGATCCCCATACAGGCTATGTAATCATCTCCCCTACTCTGACCTTAGCTAAGCTATATTGGGAACATGGTAACCCCTTATGGAAATCTTGGCCCTCTTCATTGGCGAAAAGGCTGTTGCATTGTGCAGGCATGTAAGGGGCGATCTATACAGTCATGCAGCAGGCTATTTATTCACCTCCCATAGAAGAATCTGGTTTGAACCTTGGCTAAGCTAATTTGAGAACATACACCTCATGAAAACCTTGGCCCCTCCCCACTGGCGGGTAAGCCGGTGCATTTGTTCAGGGGTGATCTACATGCAGGATATATGTATTCACCTCCCTTATATACTTCGCACACAAAGTTCCGCAATCGAGATTTGCGCATTAATAACTTTCCTATTACGTTATTACCATTCATAAATGTGGTATCATTGGGAAGCGTGAATCCTCCTCTTTACATTGATATAACATTTGCTATGGATATTTTTATCATGGAATGTGCATTACATCCGAATGTAGGGCAAAGTCAAAAATGCACTGATTTTGTCAACAGTGTGCCTTCCTTTTGTTTGAAGATTAAAACGTGGCTTGAATGGGGTTGAGGCGGTCATGCATGAATGTCAACGGCTTATTGTCATTTCCTCTGCAGGAGGGAATGTTTGGAATGATTTTTCCAAACAAAAAAGACATTGCTGCACCATCACAAAATCCAAAATCATAAAGATACGTTTAAGCCATTAACATTCATGCATGACCACCTCACCCCCATTTAAGCCACGTTTTATTCTTCAAACAAAAGGAAGGCACACTGTTGACAAAATCAGTGCATTTTGCAACATTTCACTTTTGACTTTGCCCTGCATTTGGATGTAATGCACATTCCATGATAACATATTCATAGCAAATGTTATATCAATGTAAAGGGGAAAATGTATGAATGGTAATAACGTAATAGAAAAATTATTAATGCGCAAACCTCGATTGCGGAACTTTTTGTGCGAAGTTTAGTCTACTTTGACCTAATAGCTAAGCTAATTTGGGAACATTCCGCCCCCTTATGAGAATATTGTGCACACCCCATTGGCGTGTATGCTGTTGCATTCGTTCAGGGGTTATCTACATGCAGGATATATATCCATCTCCTATATGCCCATATAGACTACTTTGACCTTAGCTAAGTTACCCACTCGTGGAAATATGTGCAGTCCCCTTTGGCGTGTAAGCTTTTGCATTGTTCAGGGGTGATCTACGTATGCAGGGTTTAAGCTATACTGTGTACTGTATATATATACCATATAGTCTAGTTTAAATTTGAATATTAAGCTTATTTGGGAACATACTACCATCTCGTGGATTTTGTCCCATGTCTATACCTCCATTCGGAGTGTGGGCATACCTATTGGATGCACGCCAATTATCATAGGGGTGTAAATGAATGTTCCCCTTTTATCCCCCCCCCCCTATATTTTACCCCTATGTTATCTGACTACTTCATTCAAATAAGTGGGTGTCAATAACCCGACGTCCCCCTGCCAGCAATCACCGTAGTGCATGCTACCAGTACGCCATCGGGGCTTGATCCTAACGATGTCACTGCTTGCTACGAACATTGATAATAAGCTCTAGTTAGCAACCTGTGCGACTGAGAACTGACTGTGGAGTGAGGAGGTGTCCTCTCGGATTACTCCGCGTGAAAATAGCCCCGGGTGCGGATCACCCGTGCGCTCGTATCTCGTTCCTATCTCTAGCCAAACGAAAGCGAACCGTTTCCAAATAAAGCGTCGGGGCGACATTTCCGCATTGCATAACCGATCGCCGAAAGGGGAGTCGACTTCCATAAACAAGCGGGTTGCATGGGAGGCAACGCCAAGCAGTCAAAATACCACAGATTGACAGGAGCTGTCGCAGCAACGCGTCTTCCGGCAAGATCACACTTATTCATAGTTCAAGACCGTCCGCTTCTGCATGGTATAGCATTAAAGCGGAAATGCATGTAATCGCTTTTGTAATGCCACCGAACTCTATTAACAAATCAATAGGAAACCAACACACCAACATACCCCAAATCCTTCGATATATCAAATCGATCATTAGTTTAACCAGATCATTCCACCAGCAACCATAGAAGTACGTGCCTCAAAAAATAGTTATATTCAAACTAATAATTACTGTTAAAGGGGTAGTACAGTTTTGGTAAGGCTGAACTTTATTAACCAAAACCTTTATAGTAACATAACAAACTAATATTTATAACCCCACCATGCTCGAAAGGTATACAAAAATACAAACGAGTAAGTAAAAAGCGCCATAAAAACACAAGAGGGCGCTCTCTAATAAGGCATTGGTTTCAACCATTTTTCATACAGAATTATGCATGTGATGTTTTATTGAAATAATGATTAAATAGAGAGATCATCAACATCTATTTAAAAACCGCTTTTGAAATTTTTTGAAAAAGTGTAAGCATTTTTTTAATTTTTTCAAAAAATCTTCGTATTTATTTGGGGCCCAAATAAATACGATCGGATATATTTATTGATATTTCAGCCATTTCTTAACCGATTCTGACCAAATAAAGTGTATTTTGCCATTACAATTGCATGTTCTTTCAAATTCGACACTCGGTTTTTCATTACCTCACGAAAAAATTGTGTTGTGCAGCGCCCTCTCTACCCAAACTGAACTACCCCTTTAACATTCATGAGTCTGCAGAAACATACAAGTTCTATTGTCATATGACTTTAACCCCCCAGTACGTTCCTAGGCAATAGATCATAGTCTCCATAATTTCACATGGTGATTAGATTTCAAATTATCACTTTTGTTTTTTTCTGGGAATCAATTTTTTCTTAACTCCTTGGTGAAATAGTATACTATAAACATTCTCTTTTATATTTGAGACAATTAAATAGTGGATGATGGTTACCTTTAAATATTATCATGATATAGAATTGCGTTACTTTAACATAATAAGTTGAGCAAGTCCAAGTAATTTCATGCAAATGCATGCTGTCACTGCTCAAAACAGCTAAATTCATTGGATAAGCAAGACATCGATTCCGTTTCTATTACAAAAGTGATTATACAAGATTTAGGAATTATACCAAAATGTATCAAAGTTGATAGATTATTTGTGCATGCTATCTCAGTGCGAATATCCAGAGAAGATGTGAACACATCGAATCCCTATCGCACAGACTGTCAATTTGGCTGTTATATGGTTGCATGTCTAATTGGGCAGAGGTAAATGGGAATGGTTATTAAACGTAATAATGTACCAAAACATTTGACAAATGTATTAAACGTTCACTTGCTTATACCGAAAGCTAAGAATTTCTATTAAAAAAAATACGACGTAGTTGTCTTCTTTTTATGTTTCAGATGAAGAAGAAAAAGAACAACAAGAACAAGAACGAGACGAAACGGAAGAAGAAGGAGAAGAACAAGAACAAGAACAGAACAAAAAGAAAAAGCAGAACAAGAACAACAATAACAAGAACAAGGAGAAAATAGTAAGAAACAAAATGAGTACAACCACCCTCTCCCCTCCCCATGACCCCACTAAAATGATGCTAAGAAGAATAGGAAGGAGAAAAACAAGAAGAACAAGAAAAACAAGAACAAGAAGAAAAAGAAGAAGAACATGAAGAACAAGACCAAGAACAAGAACAGGAACAATAAGAAAAGAGCAAGAAACTAAATGAGTACAACCACCCTCTCCCCTCCCCATGACCTCGCTTAAATGATGCTAATAGACGTACTTATAACCACAGCATAAGTCAGCAATATGTATCCAACAATTAACATGGACTCATTATTACGCTAAAAGAGCTGCGCAAGGTGGAATTATTATTTGGTATGGGGCAAGGGGAATTGTTGTACTCCATACCCTTGTTCCATTCAGTGTTCTTTCTCCAAAAACAGTTTGCCGTGTTGTTGATAAAGATATAATATCAATAGTTGAATGTTCATTCATACACAACCGCCATTTCTCCCTCAATAATTATATTGTACTAATGTATGTGGTTTCATACCAAACACCGTCTTTATATTGGAAAACAATTAATGAATAAGTAAAAAAGACATCACATATAAATTATGCAAGTGATCAAGAATAATACTATTAAGTCATATTTGTACAGCGCATAATATGAAAAGTACATCCCTCTGCGGTTTACAATAATACATTACAAGAAATTACATTAACGAAATAAATAAAACAATAGATATATATAATCCAAACTTACATAATTATACTAATACAATTATTATGTATCAAATTTCACATAATAATAAGTTTTCCCAATGTGAACCCTATTCTAAGTTGACCCCAAAGGCTAATAATGCCACTACCCCTCTCTCTTCTCTTGCCACTGGAAATGGTATGACAACAGAAGTCACCTAAATTAAATGTATCCATCATCGTTGTTTGCTTAAAATGACATCTAGATTGTTTGATTAGAAGACCTGAACACCGAGGCAATTTGGGCAATTTCGCAATTACTAATAACTCTCCCTAATAAGCATGTGACACGCAAACGGGTTTTTGTATACTTCATGTAGTCTTGTTCCCATGCTTTTTTAATGATTTACTCATTCGTGTGACTGTAGTTTTGTTGGGTGTTATATGATTTTATCAAAAGTTGCGATGTGTTACAGGTCTGACTTGAAGACGACGAGCCACTCGACCCGTCCATCAGGTATATCGATTCGGTCCGTTAAACATTTACCATTTCAAATAAAAGTAAGTGGTGATGAGTATAATTATAATACCAAGATCAAACAAAGACATAGACAAAGACAAAGACAAATAACAATAATTGGTGTATGAAAATGCAATACCAAGACTATACAAAGACATGAACAAACACGAATCTTTATTAGCGAGTTTAAGTGGCATGGGGATTTCGAAACGGGGGAGACATTAATTTACATTTATGTCTCATTAGCGAGTTTAAGTGGTGTGGGGATTTGGAAACGGGACAGACATAAAAGTTATATTTATCTTCTTAATGACTTCATGGAATCGCGACGGTTATTGGCAATCTACTCCCGCCCCAATAATCCCCTGGCCTTTTACCATTGTTTACAAAGGCTTAATCATAAAGTAAGAGTGCACACTCATACGTTCATTTTGTAGATGAGGTAATGACATGCTGGTATTTTTGTTATGGTGTATAAAAATAGCTTTTCTTTGAAACTTTCTTCGTATTTATCTTTGCTAACCAAAGTGCGTTATTACGTAATAAACACTTGCTGAAATAACTCTCTTGGAAATGTAGTAATGTACCTATTGATAATAGTTGTTTGTTTAATAATTACTCATTAGTCTTAATTATTATTTGAAGGTTTCACTATTCTAAAATGATTGCTTTTGAGTGGAGCTATCTGTTTCCAATATGTATGCCCTTATTTTGTTAATGTTCTGTATATTTTCTCGGAAACGAAAATACAATTCAAATTGAAACTTGAATAATATTTATTTTGAGATGTGTACAAGTCGTCATTCAAATCATTTCGTTACTTTTACCCATGTTTACTGGGACCAGCAACAAGACTAGTTGAATTTGTGTGACAAAACAGATTAATTCAAGAAATCCATCATCTACTGAAAATCAGCAGGTGCTCAACCCAGATTTGAAATCCATGATAACTCCATTTTGGGGGTCTTCCAGTGCCAGATAAGGACTTTAACGGGATCTAGTAACTTTGTTGACACGTGCAAAAAACTGGCAAATGGTTGAGATAATATGCATTTCTGTGATCTGATTTGTCCACTGAGTGCTGTGTGAAAATGCCGTGGTAAATGAATGTGTAAATAATAACAAACAATACAAAATAACCAGGTTGGACATTATCAATACGTTACGTCTTACAGACTGATTTTATTAAATTGTATTTCATTGTGAGTAAACTGTGAAATATAAATAGAATAATAATACAAGAAATAAGAAATCAATTCGTATCTACCATGTATTGTTTTCTCCACTGAAATAATTGATTTTCTTTGAAAACTCTTTATGTCTGAGATACTGTCAATAAAACATACCTAATTGTATGCTGGTTAAAGCGACTTATCGTTTTAATTTTAATGTCACTTTATAAACTGCTTTTATAAGTAAAGCATTTTATATGAAATCACACATTACTTTCGCGAAGATTGTACACACCCAAATGAATTTCTAAGAATCGGATGAATATTGAAATAGGTTTTACATTTTGATTGAGGAATCTGACACCAAAACTGAAACCTGATCGGAACGTCTAAAACTCTTATATTAAGTTATGTTAAGTTAAAAGTGACGTTGGGTATGGAGTTACCTACAATAGCCATACAAAAGATACTTAAGGTCCCTTGACCTAATTTATTAATATTTATAGTGCGGTTTATGATTTAGTTATGACGTTTTCAACATGTACAGTTCAACAGCCTTTTATAGAGTTGTTATCCACAAGGGGGTCTTCGGGAGACAATCATTAGATGATGTAATTGTACATCTGTGTTGTCTTTACAATACATATAAATAGTTTAGTTCCAATGGGCGCTAAATCCACTTTTTCAACTTTGGAGAAAAGCACGTTTCTTTGTTCAACATTGTACACATGCCTATTGGAATATAAACATTGAACGTTCTACATTTGTGATTTTGATTGTTGTAATTTATCCTGAAATTTGGATGTCTAGATAGCTACGTAGCTTAGTATGTATACTGACATTGTTAATTCAACTGTTATGGAAAGTGGATTTAGCGCGCCCGTCAATTATAGTCCCCCGTGTAAAATTATAAATCTGAATTACATTACCAAAAATATACCAGACTCTGTGTACATAATTCCATTCCTGGTTATATAAGGGCCCTAGGAACGAACACAAATATGTAAACGTTTCGCCTACACAACAAATTAACCCGTTTACTATGTAATTAAATAAAGTAATGAATTTCCCATACGCTAGATTTCTTTCATAGACGTGTGCATTGTATGGCATCCTATTCAACCTAAGTACTTTAAAGGGATCTAGTAACATTGTCAAAATCCTCAAAACTTACTAACTCTAGCGGTTTTCGCATTCTTCATCGTATTAATCTTACCAATAGCATCATAAAACACGTTTCGGACTCCTAATTTCTATTTTGTTAACAAGATATGCATGATATGTACAAAAGTCAGTGCAATAAGTTTCCAAATATCACTTTGCATAATTACTCGGTCATTTGACAACTACCATTGCATTCTGACACATCACCCAGTGGATATATCAGATTACAGAAATACACATTTTATATACTCTTCTCAAGTTTTTGCACATTAGTTACTAGACCCCTGTAAAATAGCTGGTGAAGTACCATGCAACATGGAGGTGAAGGAATATGTTGTGTGAATGACATAATCTAACCGGCGTAATATGCGACTATAAATGAAATTAAAAATGAACTCAAAATAAATTTGTGCAATCAAATTGTAACAAGATGAATATCGATCATATTAATTTAGCACTGTAAAGATTTTTAAAAATTTGTAAATTGGAAATGGTTATCATTATTTTCTGGAAAAAAAAAATATACCACCTACCTCGCAAAAAATTAGTGCTAGCATATGACACGGATTGTTATGGTCTTCTTTATTGGTTCCGCCGTCTTTGTGTGGGAACAGTATCTTCCGTTTCATTTAATTAACATTTGACTTAACCCAGCACATCGAGAACGCATTGCTGTTCACGTGCTTTAATATAATGACTGATCGCGCCCCTGGTACGGCAAAGGTTTACAGTGGAGTGGGTATCGTCCGCACCTGTAAAATAGTAATACGAAATTCGATTGTGAATTAAGCAAGTTCGCCACAGGTACTACGCGGCTGCCCAGTAGCGTGACGTGGAATTGCTGATTAAGAGGAGGGGTAGGGGGGGGGGGGGGCACACCACTTTTAGTGTTATTCGTTTACGGTGGGCATTTCTTTCCATTGCGTTGAATAAGCATTAGGGAAACTTGCCTGCTTCCTCACGTACATGCACAGATGATACTGCCACCTTCAGCAACTTTCACGTTTCGGTTGTTATTCTCTTCTCTCTCTTTCTTTAATTTGTATTTCCAGTACCAAATAATAAGTCAAGATTTCAAGAAGATTAAATAGTAGCTTGTAACGGAGCAGTGTTGATTCCCCTTTTCTGTTTGTCTTGTGTGTTTTTCACCCAATCTATGTGAACTTGCATACTTTCATTCCACCATTCGCATGGGCGTAGAGGCACATTCTTTTCCAGGGAGGCTGAGGTCTTATGCCCAAAAAGCATCCTCCCTATTTTCACCCTACAAGCAAGCCAATAAAAAGGGGTTTTTCAAGATTTAACCGCCAAAAATTGATGACCTTTTTAACTCCATTCTTTTTTCTGAATATCATATGAGTTTGCCCAAACAGGAAATGCTTCTGGCCGAATATGATATGAGATTGCCCGAATACGATATGATTTTTGCCTGAATTTGACATGCTTTTGCCAGAATGTTAGGTGCTTTTTACCCGAATATGGCCGTTTTCGAAACTCCAGGGGAGCATGCAGCCGCCCCCTTCTACGTCTATAACCATTCGTATACCTCTCCATCTCCAATGTGTCTCCCCCTTCCCCACCTCTTCATAATATTTATTCCCCCCCCCCCCATCCCCCCACCCTTCCCCCTCACTCCCTCTCTATGTATCTCCCTTTCCGACTAATTGGTGAAGATTGCTCGAAGACCAAGAGATGGTTTGGAATGGAGTAATGCAATTATCGGTCGACTCACGTCCGAGTTACCGCCATGACCGGTCATTCCCAAGACGATTTAGCGCGAAATGTGTGCTAAATTGGAAATGTTGTTAGCTACTTTCGTGGTGGCAGTGGTTATGATCGTCGTGGGTAATTGTGTTTGTTAGTACCTGGGTGGGTATGTGTATTTTGTGTTTGTGTCTGTCCACAAGTGTATGTTTGTATGTGCGTTTGTTTGTAAATGTGCATGTATGTATGTGTGTGTGAGTATGCGTGTGTGTGTGAGTATATGCGTTTGTGAGTATGTGTGTGCGTGCGTGTGCGTTTGTATTTGTGTAATCGGTGTGTGTACGAGCGCGCGTGTGTGTGTGGGTGTGTGTGTGTGTGCGTGCGTGTGCTGTGTGTGTGTGCGTGCGTGTGCTGTGTGTGCGTGCGTGTGTGTGAATGCGTGTGCGTGCGTGAGCGTGTGTATGTGTGTGTGTGTGTGTGTGTGTGTGTGTCTTTATATGTGTGTGTTCATGTATGTGTGTAAAAGGGGCCGTTATATACATGCATAATGACGGTCGACGGAGCATCATGGTGCAAGTTTAGCTGGAAAGTATTCTGCAATGACATCGCTTAGCGGTCTGAGGCGTCGGGGCCAGGAGAGTGGTAAATTGTAAATCGTAGTAACTAGTTTGTGGTGGTGGTGGTGGTCATATAGTGGTTGTGTCTGAGTGTGTCTGGTTTTATCTCCAGGACTAGGTTGACCCTGGTATCAACATCGTTTGAAGGACCAGTTTGTAGTCAAGATCAACATATTATGATCGTGCATACAACTGAACTGGGTCCTTCTGTATACAATTGTATGTCGATGATTTGCAAACGGTTCCAAATCGCCTAGTATTTTGTACAGTCTGTGGCTACTATTTTGTGTGAAATTCGTATTCTTTTTTTTTAGATCAAGATACCAGATACATTTGTATTTTTACATAATGAAAAGTATAATTTAACACAGCATATCGTTAAAGGGATAGTTGAGTTCTGGTAAAGAGAGTACAGTTTTGGTCAAACTGCATTTTAGTAACCAAAACCTGCACCATTACATTATAAACTAATCGTTATAACTCCACCATGCTCGAAAGGAATACAAAATTACAAATGACTTAGTGAAAAGCCTGTTATCATTCAAAAAGAGCCGTTAAAACTCAAGAGGGCGCTCTCTAAATACTCATCGGTTTCAAACATTTCAATAAAATATGCATGTGGTGTTTTGTTGAAATAGTGATTAGATAGAGAGATAATCAACAACTATTAAAAAACCTCTTTTGTAAATTTAAAAAAGAGGAATCATTTTTTTAACGGCTGGTTCAAAACTATCGAATAAATGTGGGGTCCTACAATTATTACAAATGGTTATGTTTTTGGATATTTCAGCCATTTCTGAACCGATTTTGATCAAATAAAGTTTATACTGTCATTAAAATTGTATGCTCTTTCGAATTTGCCACTCAGTTTGTCATTATTTCACCAAAAAAAATATTTTGTGTAGCGCCCTCTATACCAAAACTCAACTATCCCTTTAATGTTGTTG
The DNA here is from genome assembly GCA_037951105.1 of Echinarachnius parma. Taxonomy (NCBI): domain Eukaryota; kingdom Metazoa; phylum Echinodermata; class Echinoidea; order Clypeasteroida; family Echinarachniidae; genus Echinarachnius; species Echinarachnius parma. The sequence goes on from JBAMJV010003278.1 coordinate 68,812, forward strand.
GGTGGTGCTCAAGGGATAGTTGAGTATTGGTCAAACTTAACTTTAGTAACCAAAACCTGCATCATTACGGTACAAACTGATAGTTCTAACTCCACCTTGCTCGAAAGGTATACACAATTACAAACAACTAAGTAAAAACCCTGTTATCATAAAAAAAAGAGCCGTTACAACTCAAAAGGGCGCTCTCTAAAAACTCATTGGTTTTAGCCATTTTTTCATACAAAAGTGTGCATTTGATGTTTTGTTAAAATAATGATTCAATAGAGATATCATCAACAACTATTTAAAAACCTATTTATATTTTGTTCGAAGTAGTCTTTAAGCATTTCTTGTATTTTTCAAGAAAGTCAAAATGTCCCCCGGCAGGTAGACTTATGAATAAAAATATAATTGTTCAACTATGAGAGCATTTGAAAGGGAATTATTCTCATTTTACATGTTTTATTCAAGGAACTTTCAAATGGAATTAAAACCAACCAATTTAGTGTCAAGGGGCATTTCGGGAAGTACCAATACTCAAGTGTACCTTTAAGTTCAACAGGTAAATTAGAAACCAACCACTCACGGTGTACAGTGATCACAAACCTCTTCTTGGCTACAGAAAATACCCTATGATCAGGTGCTGGGGCCCAATCACGCCCCCCCCCCCCTCCCTCCCTTTCGAGAGTCCAAAAAACGCACCTTAAATTTGGGCAACCCCCTATATTTTGGGTCAAAACTATATCATATTCCGTGGAAAACAGCTGATTATCAGAAATCACATTACTCGGGGAAAAGAACTGAGCCCCTAGTAATTAAAATGCTCTTACATTAAATTCACATCACCATGCTTTTATGCACAATCATAGTGATGTGTGTGTCTCCCTTGTGCCTTTATATGAGCCTTCAGCATTCATATCAATTATGTAAGCAGTTTTGAACTGAAAGCAGCCGCGACGAATGAGTTATCATGGAATCAATCATTTTCGAGTGGCACTTTGTACATGAATAAATGTATATTATTAATGTGTGTTGTTGACATATTGACAACATCGCCATGGTGTATGGTTGCACTGGGCAATACCTCGTCGGATAAGGGTTCCGAAAAAAATGTGATGTTTGATATGTCCATCTACAAATATTGACTATTACTGTATTGACTATTTTGTATAAGCCTTTGTAATTTTTAATAAAATAATGATAAAGCTCTGTTTATAATTGTCACATATTTGCCATTAACTCACATGCAATATCATAACTCGCCTAAGAACATATTGTTTACTACTTGTTATACATCAATGATCACGATACTGTGACAAATGAATGAACTTTGGTAGCGTTGTGTTAAAGTGAGGCATGTAATGTGGAACATTCTGCCAAAAGAGACATTTGAGACTGCAATCCTTTGTCAATATCATTGCAATATACAATTGAATGATGTGTGAAAGTTTGAAGGAAAACGAACCCTGTTTACCTCGTGAAAAAGCGAATATTAATATCATATTTTATCACCCAATTCTGATGGCCTGCCATAGATTTGTCGCAGGTATATCGTCCGTTGAAACGATATCCGCACCCTTGCATTAAGACGGTACCGAATTCGCGCGCACAAGAATATTGAGCTAGCTCAGCTCATGCAGTCGACGGTCAGCGCTATATCAGCGCAACTGTATCGCTAAGGTTTCGGCCGCGAGCGCGCCGGGCGTGTTTAGCTAGATCTTCCCCCTCTGTAATCCGCCTTTTGTTTGCCGAATCTCATAATTATTGTTTCTTCAGCAAATTGCGACGTATCCAGGCTGGCAGTGCAGTGCAGGCTATATGTACGTACATGTACGTTACAGCGAGTTGCGACAAATATCTTTTGACGTGTACTTTTATAGGGACAATAGCCGATATTTCAGGTACCGCAATTAATCGCTTTTGCAATCGATTGCAAAACCATTGGGCAACGCTTTTGAGCTGAAGGATTATCAATGATAATTATCTTCATACTAAAGGGACATTTGAACAAATCGAACCCTATTTTATTCTTCTCTTACCATAAGCTAAACAACACGGTAGAAGAGAAACGAAGAAGCTCCAAGAAATTTTCGTGGAGTTAGACACTTTGCATGCCTGACTTTAAACAATACTTCCACATAATTTCCCCGTAATCATACACAGAGCCCCCCCCCCCCCCCCCCCCCCCCATAGGCCGCGGCAAATTCATAATCACAGGCGGATGTCATCAATACAAATCTAAAGTTATACATCGCACTCGGGAAATTAAGTCTGTCGGTGTCGCATGGGTATAAAGACAAAAGTGCACTCATCGTGGAGTTTTAGCTTTCCATAGACTTGCCAGTAACATATTCTAGACGGTAATGAGTTAACGTGTAACCATAATCATACACATGTCAGTGACCATACAGTGGTAAACATGACTGAATTAGCCAGACGTGCTCCGATAAATGTAAATGCAATCAAAGGGACGACGCCGGCGTGCTTTCCATGCAGGGTTGCTCCATTAGCGAAGGAGAAGCTACAAGATTATATACAGCCAATCAAAGTTTGATTTGATTTATATCATTATAGTACGCTCCTTTTCTTCGGGGAGGAGATCGTATGATGATCTATTATTAATGGAAAGTTAATAAGCCCTATGTCTTTGATATTACGTTCAAATGTGTATTGTATTGTGAAAGTACGTACGCACGTGAATCTGTAGTGGATGAAATGCATGATTATAAATTATAATATCTCCTTGAAAATATGAATTCTTAAAAGATTAAAACGATAAAATTACCAGCAGTTATTTCAATGATATCTGATTTATTCATCTCTTTTTCTACGTGATATTATGTCTACATTTCTGTGAATACGTTGTGTTTCCTTAACAACAACAACTGAATATAAATTGCTCCTACCATGGTAAATTGGGTTTTAATTATTAAAGGGACTTAGCATAAAACATTGTTCAAATCCTCAAAACTTACTTGGAACTCTAGTGGTTCGCTCATATCTTATCATATTCATATTAACAATAAAAGCATGGGACAGGTTTCGGATTTTCAAATTTCCCTTTCTTCAAATGATATATACGATTGAAGTGGTCAGATATGAAATTGTCTACGGGATAATTTCATGCCGTGTATAAAGTACGTACAATGAGTTACTGAATATCACTTTGTATTTTTGCTCATATCTGAGCCAAAAAACATCCAATTAACGTGACATTTTCACACATTACTTTGTGGACATATTAGATCACTCCAGTACACATTGTATTAATCACTCATCACCTTTTGCACTGGCCAACAAAGTTACTATAGATACCTTTAAAACGGACCCATGAAAATGTGAACGTATGGTTAGTGAACCTTTTATTGAGATGGCAAATATATCGATTGACTCACAAAATGGAGTTAAACTGAATAACACAAATTACTCAGATAAGAAATCCGATTCTTTCTGGTGTCATGAAATTGTTATTCTGTATTGCTTATTAAAACATATATGCTAAATGTATAATCACTCAATAATATGTGTCTTAGAAGGGATGCGGGTTAGCTCAGATGGGAGCGAGCGCGTCCGACTCAGACGTCCGGGATCCCCGGTGCGAACCCAACCATCGGATGTGTCTTTTTATCACGCAGTAAATTCGAGCTAGGTAACTCCCGTTGAGTGTTACCGGCCTCCCTCGTGCTTCCTATGCAGGAAAATGATTTACGTAAAAGAATCCGTCCCTCGGATAGGACGATAAGTGGAGGTCCCGTGTGTAGAAGATCGAGTCACACCCTATTCACGCGAAAGAACCTAATTCACTTTTCGTAAAAGAGTAGGGTGAAAACCGGGTGTATTAAGTACAGCTTTACATTTCAATGGCGGGCTATGACTGCTACACTGTGTTGGTAGCCCCCCTTAAGGAATAACTAGAAAATTCTAGAATTCCGAGCTGAAGTAGTCAACCAGGAACCCCATGGTTCCACTCGATAGGAAGGATAGGTGTATATATGTGTCTTAGATTTTGTTAACGTGAATATGTCTATACCAGCACTCAGTAGAGGGGAACGTATGTCCCCCTAACGAATTTTTCACATCAATTATCATAAATCACATTTATCAAAAATTACTATACCTACGTAAGCTTCACAAATGTATTACTCGGTCATATGACATTTCTTCACCATGCAATTTGCACACGTATCAGATCACATAAATATAAATGTATCAACTCTTCTCCAGTTGTTGCAAATGTTGCACATTCCTTCAAAGGAAAAGTGTAAATTGGGGCGGGCCTTTGGAATTAATGTCTTCATACAAACGACAGCGATGTAGAAATATAAATATATATATATACATTCTGTCTTCATGATTAAATTAATTCATGCAGAAACTGTCTTATCCAATAAGATCGTGATTTAATAATTGAACTTTCGAAAGGTGAACGAACTGATATTGGACGCTTCCTTCTAATAATTTAAATAATAATGTGATGATTTTGGGAACCCTATTTTCCATGACGATACATTACTGTCACGTATTTCCTTTGCATTGAACGTCAAATAATAAATCATGTACTGTTATGTTGTCCAATATTAACAATTACTATTTCCGGTTTCAGGAAAGTTCGATGAACGCATGATTTATCTAATGAAAATGTAAACGGGTATTGACCTTATTCACGTACATGACATAAATTATTATTGACTTCTAAATTACATTTTGTCAACCTAACTGTTTACTTGCACTCAGATTAAGAAAACAATGTATCTTAATGAAAAACGGCTTCTTCCTGCAGCTTCTATCGCATCGAGCATCAACGTATACTATTCATATCTGTTTGCATTACTAAGAAAACGTGAAACTGTCATGCTCAATAAATTCACAATCTAGAAGATTCTAGACATTGCCTTCATGATAAAATTTAATGATTGGTGCTGAATCTTTACTCAGTTTAACAAAAAAAAAAAACTCTCCTTAACCCTACAAAGGTCGGGCTCTTTGACGTCTCTACCCACGGGCGTAGCGAGTTACGTAATACCTATTCAACTGGGGGGATGAATGAATAGATCATCCCCCCCCCCCCACTTGAATGTGTATCAATGTCATGTCTACGCCCGTGTCTCTACCAATTAGTGTCTGGCAAAGTATATCACTCAATATTTTTGGAACTAGAATTGCTAAAGCATGAATATTACAGTTTATAATTTTGTGCACTTTGTACATTTATACAAATTTTTTAAAAATTCCTTTTTCGTATTTTGAATGTTATACTAGTGATTTTGTATTGCTTGTGTATACTTGGTATCGTACAATTTAACATTAACTTTCCTTTGTCTGTGTATATGTGGGAAATGTATACATGTTTCTCTTTTGAAAAGTGTGAAAATGTATTAAATGCATATAAAGTCCAACAATTAAGATCTGTGCTCATAAATCATTCATAAATGTTCAGGTTATAGTTAATAATTTGGACCAGTTTTGATAACAATAGAGCATAACGTTCGGGCAATCCTTCGTATTCCTTATATTGTCTATTGTTTGAATATTCATATCACTAAACTCAAAATCAAATACAAGATATAATATCATAAACAACATTAGTACAATACATTCAAATACATATGTATTACTGGTATCTAGACAGCACATCCTAACGCACTGAGTTCATATCTAACCAAGACGGAGCTCCGATTAAATGTTTCTTTAATGTTTTGTTTTTTCGTTCGTCCCGATCTGTTTAAAGGTTCCGTGACATGCAATTGCATGTTGACGTCTGTGTATCTGTTTAAATGTACACATCACATAGGCTATTTGTAAACTGTTTTACCTTAATATGGTTTATATCATTTAGAACATTTTAGCAATTATTTTCTTCATTTTGCTAAGCCCCGCCTCTAAAGGTAAACTATCCATAGTGAAATTCCCCTTGTAACGTCATCATTCAATAACTACCCAGTTATATCAGATGAACAATAGACAGTGGAATGCCCAATGGCCGAAGCTGAGCACCTGCTCACAGCAGCATCACATGCTTGAATACAATACCAGTTCACACACTTTCAACAAGGCTCAATTTCAATAGCAGTTGCTTTGACAGAAAAGCTCAACCAACATTAGAAAAAGAGAGAAACTAATAAGCTATTGTATGGAAACCTGCAGTAAATGTTACACTGTAAGTATGTTCTTTATGTACTTTTTGTCTTGTCTTCATCTCATTTTAGCTGAACAGAGATAGACATATGATGCTGCAAGGAGAATTTTACTCTTGAGAGTTTTTTAAGAGGCGGGGCTTAATGAAGAAATAATTGCCAAATTGTTCGAAATTTGTTCAATATACAAAACATATTAAGGTCAAACAGTTTACAAATATTTCATGTGGACACTAATACAGAAAAACAGAAGTCAACATGCATTTGCAGACAGAGTACATTAACTGAAGATGCTACTCTGGTTAAACAAAACTTATTATGAAGTATCATTAATATTCTACAATCGCCCTTACAGCGATGAGCAAAGGTTATTGGTGGTACCAACGGCTAGGCCCAGTGCAGAATATCCACCGGCCATGTTGATATTGAAATCAACCTTTTGTATGTCCTATTATGTCCATGGACCGAATCATCAAATCTATTTTTGCGACGACTAATTTCCTTCAGAAATAATCAAACAGATCAACGAACAAACAGAGTAACTCTTTCAATGATAAGTTTGACATTACCTTACAAATAATTCGGCGTGATTTTGATGTAGAATTATGAGGCTAATTTAATTTCAGACGCGTTTATTGGACATGATTTTACAAATTGCATAAAGGAACCGTGGCTATCATTATATCAATTATTTAGGAATTGCGCTATAAATGTGATGGAAGGCGTGAAATCAGCCCACACTTCAGGTGGCTGGCGATGGATCAACACTCTCTGGTGCAGGCGTGCAAATGGGGACTATAGGGTTATCGAAATTTGGTGTTTAGGAGTGTTAAAACACGTGAAAACTTAAAGTGTGTGATTGTATTCATAACTCAGAGCAATAATTCATAACACCGTTTTCAATTATGTGAGGGCTTATTCCAGCACCGAACGCACCCATCTATATTTACGCCAGTGATAAAAGGTGTGGTATTGCGAGATGATGATTCCTAATATGCCCTTGGCCTTTTGGAATACACATCCTTTGTGTTGCCGCCACGATTTTCATCAAAGGAAATTCGGTGATGATGAAATGGGTTGGGATGACATTTACTGCGAATTAAATTTCGTGAGATCATCATCATAGATGAACGTGATGATAACCTCATATACGTATATTAAAGGGACTGTGTAACATTGACCAAATCCTCAGAATCGAATTGGAATTCTAGCGGTTCCCTCATAGCTTGTTGTATCCGCCTTAAAAATAAAAGCATTGGACAGGTTTTGGTTTGTCAAATTTCCCTTTCGTTAAAAAGATATTTACGATTGAATTGTTCAGATGAGAAATTATCCAACGGATCGTCAGAACCGTGTACAAAGTGAGTGCAATGAGTTAGTGAATACCACTTTGCATTTTTGCTCATTACTCGGCCATATAATGTCCATTTAACTTGTAATTTTCACACAACACCTAGTAGACATATCAGATAACAACAATATACATTGTATCAACTATTCATCACTTTTTGCACATATCAACAAAGTTACTAGATCCCTTTAAGTGTCAATATTCGTATCGTTTTCTTTACGGTACAACACTCACAATGACAGTGAAATTCCTATATTTTGACGATGATACAGAATCATTTGACGGACTGAAATACACGTAAAATGTGCATTTTTGGAATTGAATTTTAATTTGAATAACTAAAATAATCAATATTGCGTGGATTATGACACGGGAGATAATTCAATCGTCAAGAATAGGGATAGTTCCATTTATTAGTGTTGGCTCACAATAATTAGCCAAAAATACCTGCCATGGCCCCATTGTTAGGTGGCAATAGCGTTATAACCAAACCAAAATCAATGCCAATGTTTATTTTATTTGTATTTATTTATTGATTTGTTGTTATTGGGGGGGGGGGGGGGGGGGGCTGCGTACGCACCTTACACGCAATCGCCCCCCCCCCCCCCCCGACCCCTCTGGCTACGGGCCTGGATTAGTTTCACGGTCCTCTCACGCTTCCGTTGGGAGACATTGAAATACAATACGCATTTTTGTTTCATGACTATTCCCCTGTATACTATTTGCGTCTGGGATGTACGGGCAAGTACATGCTTACTACGCCACAGGCTTCTGAATTTGTTCCTATACTAGAAATGATTTGATTTTGTTTAACTCTCTCTAGATAGCCTTTTCATTACAATTATCTCTGTGCACAATTTAGCTTTTAGATACACATTCACTGTTACAATTGCATATTGACATCAATTATTCGGTGCCAAACAACGCTCAAATTAAGCACAAGAGCGGTTAACTTCCATTCTCCATAAGAGTACATACACACCAGACTACAGGAATGCGAGTATCATTCCCAAGAGGTTAAAATGACCATGTGATATGTTTCTTCTCAATTACGGTTGTCTGTGCAGGTGGAGACCTTGGATGCTCTCACTTTGTTTTCAGATCGATATCTAGTCCACTGCTTGCCGAGTTACTTTGTAAACCCGCCACCCAGACTGACGTACGCGCGCAGTTCGTACGCATGAAACTTACGCGCACATGCATTCATGCACACAGCACAATGACCGAGTACGCCTGCCCGATTTGTGTTCGTAGGATCGCGCAATAAACGCGGGTTGGTGCATTCTACACGCGATTTATATACATATTGGGGGTATAGCAAAAACAAAACGCGTAGAATCTGAAAAGATCGATATCCAATCGGTCACCTATCCTTGAAATCGCCTCCTTTCCACCAAGTGCGTTCTTATCGGCGTTTGCAATGACCCCGAAAGTTGAGAGCTTACACCGTAGGTCGAGTTCTAATCAAGTACTGTAGGCCTATGTGTATGAGGTGATGAGGTGTCCGCTTGGGGTGATCTGTAGGTCAGTTATAATCCACTTATTCTCGCCAATTTTGTGAAGATTATCGTACAATCCAACGATGTTCAATTATTTTACTTATCTGTTCATTTACTCATACCATGCGCGTATTTAAGATCTTTATAGGTCTCCCTGCCGGGAAAAACACAGTGTGGTAAAGGGCAAACACACTGTAATGCATGACATTGACCTCATTGTGAACCCATTACGTGGACCTTTTACTGTATAGCCACAACATCCAACAAGTGTGAACACACTATTGAACACTTTGAGACGCTGTGGACACCATGTGGCTCAGTGTGTTCACCTTGTGTCATACACTGTGTTATTTACTTGCGGGCACAGATAGGGGTTTTGCAAGTCTAACCATAACCCTAACCTCATAACATAGCCATATTCGTCCCTACCCCTAGCACTAAACTTAACTATATACTCATATCAACCAATACACAGACCCGATTTAACCATTCTGTCATAGACTTAGTCACGTAACAGGCGTCATGGCCCAAACTGTGCCGCAAATCAGAAGTTTGTTTCCTGTATAACAACCTCGATTCGGTGAATTAAATGCCTACAATTTAAATTGACTGTGTGAAGCAAAATGGCAAACAGACACGCCGTCTGTATCGAAATCAGCCAATTAATTTCAAACAAGACTACTGCCGGATTTCCTTTTCACGCCTACAAACAGCGTGCGGGGATTCCGGTTATTATGTCCAGGAATACTTTATTCCGGTGTGGCAGGAATAAGTGTCCATGTGTCCAGGGCAAATTAAATCAAGGGATATCTGCCAAAATCACTCCGTAAATGTGGGTTGTATGTGTGTGTATGTCACGTGTAAAAGCAATGTTTCGTAGCATATTAGTTCAATTATTATTTATTCAAGTTCATTTTATTGAATTAACACACAAAAACGTTTATGTTGTATGCGTGACGTCAAACGTGTCCGTGTTACGTCATGAATGAGTTATTAAGTGTGTATGAGTAAATTACTGTTCGTTTGATTGTCCGTATACATGTGTGCATATACACTGGGCCCAAAAAGAAACTTATAATTTTTCACATGGTCATGTCTGAAAATCTGTCCATCAAAATGAACCAAAATGACACACAGGATAACTTCAATACTATCCTCTTCTAACATGTTAGTATCCAAACGGTTACCTTACTGACAGAACTGAAAAATGCACTGGCATGGAACCGTTACCTGTATCACATGTCACAGCCTTGACATTTCGGCAACAGAGTTTAAGGCACGTGAGGAAGTCAAAACAAATTGAAATGAAGGTAATGTCAGTTACCCAAACACAGACATCAATAGTGAGTGTGTCCACCAAGTGCTTGGAAGCACTCAGTGCATTTGCTTCGCATGCTGTCCACCAGGTTTATGATACAGACTTGGGGGACATTGTTCAACTCTTCCTGTAGAGCTGCTCTTAGTGTGTGCATTAACAGGCGGAGTGTCCCTTTCTGTGACATGTGGTCCTGGAAGCTGTTCCATGTCAGTGCTTTTTGCTGGTGTGTCAGTTGGGCAACTGCTTGGTTACTAACATGTGTTTAGAATAGACGATTGAAGTAACCCTGTGTGTCATTTTGGTTCATTTTGATGGACAGGATTTTAAGATATGACCATGTGAAAAATTATAAGTTTCTTCTTGGGCCCAGTGTATTATGTCTTAGACCGCGGGCCGAGGTCCATTATCGTTTCATCTCGTGCTTCAAATTTTGTATCTAGCTAGTTTTTTGTCGACATGTGTAAAAATAGTATTGAAATCATACCTGAAACTCGTCAAGAATAAAACCTGCTTCAGAAAATGTGCAGGTTTTATTCTTGACGAGTTTCAGGTATGAATATCAATACCTATTTTTCAATGTCGACAGTAAAAATAGCTAGATCACATTACTTTGCCATAGCACGAGTTGCAACTGACTGCCTTGACCATCGGCCGCGGTTCATCCAAGCCGACAAATACACTGGGATCATGACGGCCACCACGTCATTTGATGCCAGTGCGACGGAAAGTTTCGAAGCAAATAAATCCAACTTCTGTGCCATACATGTCATCGAAACTCAGAGCAAGCTTATACCATTTAGTGATAAAAGCTATCAAAAGTGTAAGGAGTGTGCAGCTAAGTGGATAACCTTGGAAGAGAGTTTGGAATGTGACGTTGCCGAGAAATTTTTGAAACAAGTACACGGAAGTGAAGGTGTGGGACAAGTCAGTACTGACGAGGTAGAGCCAGAGCCGGAGGTCGAAAGTGAAGAAGATGACTCTATAGTAATAAGTCTAACTCCAACTTCAAGCGTAAGGAATCGGGAACTGGCAGGTAAGTTATAATTAATATGAACGGATCTAGGTCTACATCAAATTAAATATTTCCCAAAATAAAATTGCACTCACTGCCCTTCCTAAACCTAGGCAGCCGGCAGGGGCAGGCGGCCAGACTCAGAGAATAATAAATTAATGTTTGTTGTTAAAAACTAAAATTTAGTAGACTCTGACTCTGAGTACTGTTGACATAAACTGAAGTCAGAACCATTTACATTGTATATGTGTTAAAGACCATGAATGATTCCATGAAGACACTAGACAGTTCAGTAAATTACTTTTGACTATTGTTAATTTGTTTTTATTCAAATTTGTAGCAATTCAGGCCAGGCCCAGGGTTCAGCATATTATATTTATATGTGGGCAGTACAGATAAACACCAGGCAAGGTCCAAGCAAGGCGAGCATAGGTGCTGTAGACAGAACTACTCATACTACTAAAGTACTAGTACTAGTAGTTTATGACTATGATTTATTAATGCAAACATACATGGAGAGGCACATTGATGTTGTTGCTAATTTGTATAATTTGTATGGTCTCTGTGGCGTTAACTACTCCCCAGTCTTGTATTTAGACTGAACCTTAAGAGAGTATTTAGTCTTTACTTTAGTCTACTTAGTCATAACTTCTACTCATTTACTATAGATAGAGTCTATCAGTATGTCTATTTTTAATTGTCTTTCACCAGGTCCAGGAAGCACCATGACCATACTAAACTTCAAGGATATCAATGTGGATTGCTACCGACACTTCTGCAACACAACAACAATCAGTAGAGCATTGTCAAGATTTCAGAAGAAGAAAGGTAACTGAACAATGATTGAATGCTGCTAAAAAAATAATGTAGTCTAAATCTATAGAACAAAGTAGTGAAGGAGTGTTTTATGTGTGTGTGAAAGCCGGGAGTGTATTCTGAAAAAGATTTAAAGCTCAAATGTATTGTATCTATGTCATATCTACATCAAATTACACTGTACTTAAGGAATAGCGATTTGCTAAAATGTATTTTGGTGACGTAGATAAAATTAATTTGAACTTGAAAATACACCCCCGTGTCGATGTTGGGGCAACACCAGCCACAACACCGAACTTGAAATAAGTCTGGTGTTTGGATTGACCTCGGAAAATATGATCTGCATTTCCAGTAGTTTGTGTTTAAAGCTGGTGTTGAATGTTATCTGCTGAACCCAGTACCATGGTTAATGTTGACAATTTACGTGTAATTTCCCTATTAACTAATACCAACCCCTAGTCATTGGGGAATTTGTGATTTCAAGTTTCTTTTAATCTCAAGATCATGACCCAAATGACAACATCACAATAAAATTGGTTTGACTGAAAATCCTTGGAGCTATATAACATTTGTAAGGAGTAATAACATTTTCTATTTTGGTTTGACAGACAGTATGATTTAAGATTTTACATCCTGCATGATGAAATGTAAATGCCTTTTCTCACTGATTTCACTTTGGTTTACAGGCTTTTTGCGTGAAATTGTGAGAGGATTAAATACAGGCGTGACGTCACTCGGTGTTGAGCTATTGATAATAAATGATGATCTGTATATAATTTTTCTAAAGTACCATCGGTGTTGGAGTTCGCTTTAGCAGCCTGGTCCACGCTCTCAACATTACCACCTACAACAATAATCTACTTGAATTGATTTTTAAATTCAGAATGATTTTGATAAAAATTGGTTTTAATTGTTCCTTTCTTCCTTCTCCTTTTCTTGAATTATTTGTAAATATTCACAGATGCTGAGAAGACACAGCTATCAACAGAAGAGCCCCAGGAAGAGTCAGCAAGTGAGGATTCCCCTGCACCAAAGAGACTGCTTCGGTCCAGCTTGTCATACGACCATCAACCCTCTACCAGCCAATGCCATGTCTTTGACAAGCCGCATGTGTTGCCCGTTCAGCGCCTCATTTGCAGAGGAGCTAAACTAATGAAATTAAGAAAAATCTTATTTTTGTCAATGTTATGTTTAAAAACAAAGACAACAAATCATCAGAGGCAAGTAATAGGGAAGTTGATTGTATGTCTGGTTTACATGCTTTGTATGAATCAATGTAACAGTCACCATGATATTGAATATTTGTTGTATGAATTATGATAATTTTGTATTGCTTACAAGTATAGTAGACTGTCTTGTTAATACTGTACAATGAACATGTACACAATCTTTTGGGGCAGATAAATAGCTTTGTTATTAATGAGTGAGTTTGGTCGTTGTTATGAAACAATACAATTATTAAATACATACACCTGGGAGATTTTGTCAAAAGCAAGAAAATTATATCCCATTATGATAAGAATTCTTGTTCTTACATTGAGTCTACTTCATAATATGCATTACTTCTACTGTTTTGTATTTTGCCCAATTACCAGAACTTCCAGTGATTTTCAATGCATTTGAGATAGATAAAAGAAGATCATAAAGATTTTACTGAATATGGAAAATTTGACTTATCTTATTTTTTTTACAACTGTTCTAATCGTGTTTTAATATCAATTAATTTGGTGTGATAAATAAGTACATTGTCTGGACTCTGGATTGTTTGTATGTTTGTGTACATATATGTGTTGGTGTGTGTATGTGTGTGTGTTAGAGTAAGATAGATATGGGAAGAGAGAGAAGTTGTCTGTATGTGCGTTTTTTAATTTTTTAATTTATGTTACTTATTTCTTTATTTATGTTTTATTTATTTATTTACTTATTATTATTATTAATATTATTATTTATTATTATTATTATTTTGTTTAATTAATTTAATTAATTAATTTTTTTTGGGGGGGGGGGGGGGGGGGAGGGGGGATGTTGTAATTGCCGATGGGATGCTGAAGGATGATTTAAGTTGGGGAGTGTGCTGTGTGATGAATCGGAATACCAATAGTCCTGATGCAAAAACAAAAAAGCTAAATGAACACACAAATACATAAATACAATTTTTAACAAATGTACATAAGTAAATTAATACCAGTCTACCAAATTTCACAATCTCTCCGTCTCCCCTCTATTTCTCTCCTATAATTATTTCCTCAAATGAAAAGTCCACCCTGAAAAAAAGTTGGTTTAAATAGAAGCAGAAAATGTTTCATCATGGAGTTATCAAGTTGTGTTTGATTCATGACTTTCTTATTTTTAATCAGAAATTCAAATTCAGGTTATTGAATAAACATATGAATATAAATTATTCATGGTAAAGCAATGCATAGCAATTAAACAACACTTACAATTAATCAAATATAACAAAATAGGCAATATTTACAAAAAAGTTAATTCTTCACTGTCACGTTCCTCTCTTTTTTTTATGCCATTATCTAAACTAACTTAGTTTTAGGGTGGACTTTCCCTTTAAATAAAGACAAATATATCACAATCCATTCCAAGAGTCACTAGGAGGATAGCTTTTTCCCGGGGTAAATGATACTAGATTCATGCTGATGGCGATTGCATTATGCCTCCATGCCACCTTTCGGAGCCGACCAGTGCCCCGGAGTTCAGGCGACAATAGCCTGATGATCTTCGTTAGCCGAAGTGCTAGTGGCGTATCGGTCTCTTTTCGTAACATTATTTATCAACTTCTAATTTGTTTTTGGTAAATTTTCAAGGTGGTACTCATTCCTTATCTATTTCGGAATTAATTCCTCTAAACGAATTAATTTACTGTGAGTTTAGTTTCCATGTAAACAACAAAATCCAGATAAAGTACGTGTCATTACATCGCATCAAAACAAACTCTTAGCACAACGATAAAACAAGCGATCTGATTGGCCATAGCTTATGGGACACTGTTACGTTCTAATGAGAGATGCACTGGGATTGGATTATGTTTCAGAGAGAAAATTCCAAGTTTTTTCTACTTTTTGAAAAACTGTGCACTCTTTGAGCTTGACGAGTTATGAATTTGTGTTCAGTGACTTTTTCACTACCCACATGCCAAAATTCAGGTAGATACAAGATTTGAAGCACGAAAGTCAAGAAATAAGGCGATTTTCACGGTTCGGCCCGCGGTCTATCTGTATGTTTGTGATTGGATGTGTTTGTGTGTCTCCGTCTGTATGAAGGCTCGAAAACGGACAAAAATTAGATTTTAAAACTGTCCGAATGACGTCACTGCCAATTATCCCTAGCTGGACACGTATCTCTGTCACACCGGCTCTTGGTTGAACAACATACTGTGTATTTCAGAGGCATGTGAACTGTTCGCATCTATCATGTCTCTGAACTGATCGAAAACAAAGTAATGACTCAGTAGGAACGCAACGCGTTGTGAATCGCTTGCATGAATGCAAGTCGTATGCATAAAATATTGCATATAATGCCTATAATGAGCTACGACATGGCCCAGTTCCCCTTCTCCCTGTGTGCTCAGAATTAATTTTCCGACCATGAATTTGCCACAAATTGTAAGCTTAAACTATAAAGATTGTAATATGGTATTCAACTCGTAAAAATTGATGTTTTAAAATGTGTAAAAATAGGAATAAAAACTTGTGAAAAAAATAAGTTTGAAAAGTAATTTCTTTCGTTAAAAAACACTTTTCATTCTCCGTGTATCCAAAATATTAATTACTTACTACTGTTTATAGATATTGCTCTAGCAGAATATCATACTTTCTGTAAAGGTTGTTTTTTCATCCGGTCAGGAACTAGCAAAATACTAGGCGATGCATACGAGACTTCGGCAAATAATTGACATGGTCGATTTGCGATCATTTCGAACCGGGGGATACCACGCCATCTCTTGCTCTGCGTCGATTCTCTATACTGTACTGCGCGATTATCACGTACAGCGTGCTCTGCATGCAGTTGGCCATGAACGAACACGCACCTGATTTTACTTTCGGGTGCGTAACCCCCGGAATAAACGGCTTTATATTGCCCCACATACGTATTATTGTGTATGTTGTTATCATCGAACATGACTTGAACAAGAAAAAAGTGAAAATACAAATAATGTCTTCACTGGGATTGCAATAGTAACGTTCAATGCATTACAAAGGCTTCTCACGCATGTGAGCAATTAATAATATGTATTATACTTATACTCATAATTTCTAGGTATAGTAGGCCTACTACATACTGCTGAACATATGTTAATTCAGTTACAGAGTGGAATTTATATTTCAGTTACCTAAAAAAATGTACAAAATCATTAGAAGGTGCTATATGGTTGTAAGTGAGGTATCATTTGAAAGAGTAAGACATGTGCTAAATTATGAACTATATGTTGTGGCTATGTAATGTAATTTGCCACCCTATTACGTAACATCTTGTTTCAAAGAAATACATAAGACTTAGTTTTGTAATAGTGAACTTTTTACAAAACCATTCCAGAAGATTGTTCTTTCCATTTTTTTTTTCTCCAGGATCAGAGGGGTAGATATTCATAATCATTTGGTGTAAATTTCAATTGTTAAAGCTCATTATTTGTTTTATATAATTTATATCATATATTTTTGAACCGGGGTTCAAATGACTCTGTTGTATGTCAGTGAAATTGGTTACTTGGAACTATAATCTCTAATTTTATTTTTGCCATACAGTTAATTGTCATAACCATCATCAACAACATCATTATCATTATCATCAACATCGTTACTGGCATCGTCATCATCACGATCAACATTGTCAACATCTTCATCATTATCAAGTATCAGCATGCATCATCATCGTGCATCATCAACATCACCATCATTATCACCATCAACATCATCATCATCATCACCACCGTCATCGTAACGATAATCACGTCATCATCGACAGCATCATCGTCACGATCGACGCCATCGTCATGATTACCAACATCATCGTCACAATCATCATGTCATCATCATTATCATCATCACCACCGCGTCATCGTAACGATAATCACGTCATTATCCTCACGATCATCGACATCATCATCGACGTCATCGTCACAATCATCATGTCATCATCCATCGTCCTCCCCACCATCAATGATTCATCACTCATCAGTCATAGTGATCACTTCAAAATAACAATAAATCCTATTACCAGTATTCACAAAAAGAAATCAAAGGTTGTGAATGATCATCTTCATTTTCATAGATTGAACTCTAAATTGAGCTACAGAGTTGTGCCATTGTTCTACTAGTCAGAACTTCAACAAAAAAAGAACACACCTTTTTCATATAGATTTTCTGGTGAGGAAAACATCTCCTAGCTCGTCAAGAAGTTTGGCCATGAACTAGGTTTTTTCCTATGACATCTATAAAAATGTTCTTGTGTCTGAATATGTAATTCCCCACGCGTTTTAAAGGAATAGTTGTATACATGCATCAGTAAAAATCCACCATTGCATTTATACAAATTTATCAAGAAGTGAAATGATTGGAACTGGGTCTTTGAAAGAAAACAAGTTATATTTGATACGTTTTCTAAATTTTCCATTTGTTTTTAATGCTGTTACTCATAATGTGGGTTTACATGAGACTTTACTTAAACAGTATTGATGACGAGCCTGACAAACATAATTCTGATCATTGGGTGTGAATAAAATATTGATTTGTTGTAGCTTTGTATCCCCTTCCAGTGGAATATTCAACGATGAATATTTTTGTCACTTACCTAAACTACAGATTGTGCAGAACTACAAACAGAACAATGTGTTAAAAATGCATTTATTTAAAACTTAGAAATAAAAGATGTTTCCTGCACAGAAAATGGATTTTGGTATAGAAATACACTGCAAAGAAAATATTATTAAATTCATTTAAGTTCAATTTGTTTCAACCTCAGCCTCTTTGGTGCACAATAAATAGGTGGCTAAGAAACAGATTGGCATATCTTGTTGATGCATCTTTCTCAGGTGTAATTGAGTCTCTCAATTCTTTATGGAATTTCAATCTACAAGTATGAACAATTTACAACTTCAACTAACCTTAAATTAGTGACTGACGAGCTTTCGTTCCCTAATTTAAGGTTAGTTGAAGCTGTAAATTTTTCATCTGAATCTCTGTAACCGATGAAAGTTTTTTGTATTAATCTACAATCAGTCTGTTTCTGTAATTCCTGGGTATCCGTTCTTGATAATATTAAACGTGCACCTGTAAAGTGTCAGATATTGCCCTGGTGTGGTGTGGTTGTGGTGTGCAATGGTTGGGTGCATAGGGTGCCTGTGGTGGATGGATATTGGTAAACGTGGGTACTCTAGCAGTGGACGATTACTGGCACGAGTTCGATGTTGTGGATGATGCAGGTTGGCAGCATCAGGTGACTTTGGAGGGTGCAGGTTGGCTGTATCAGGTGGCCATGTTGAATGATGGTCAAGGTGTACAAACTTCACTCTTGGGACCTGATAGTATGAAAAATAAATTTAAAAAATATTGTCAAGATTGTCTTCTTTTGCAGTTTAACCACATATTTGTATAACAATGTTTATGCATACCTTCTAATTAGAATAGATAAATGATAAATATCAAAGATATTTCAAATTAAAATGCAATAAAATCATGTTTCATGTACTGAAAACAAATTTGAGAAGAGGCATGGCTGCAAGAAAATATTGGATCATTATTTTTTTTCACTGTGGACATCAATCAAGATTTCTGTGACCCCAAGACTATTACAACATAATCATGAGAATTAGAAACAAAATGTACCTGCTTGGGCAACTAGTGATTGCCATAAACCTGTGATGGGCAATGGTTAGGTGCATCAGGTGGATGGTTATTTGCAAGTTGGAGTTGCGCTGGACGATCGCTGGCAAGAGTTGGATGTCGTGGTGGATGATGCAGGAGGTTGGCAGCATCAGGTGCTTGATGGGTGCAGGTCAGGCACATGGCGATTTGTTCCTTAGGATCAGCTAGCCACTTAGGGAATGTCAAACCAAAGCGATGTACATGTGTACATACATGTACCTCTGCAGACTTCTTTGCCCTTGGCCTTGATGCGCTGCGTATTCCCTTTCTGATATATGTATGCAAGTCATTCTTTCTATCCTTTACCAATAAGTTTATTTTTTTCCGTTGTAAACAGTTTTTTTGGTACAGTTTCTTTGGCACTTTTCTTGTTACCGCCGGTGCAGATAAAATATTATGTGAAGTACGTTTTATCAGGAAGAGTTCCAAATTGTATGCAAGAAAACAATTTCCTTTGGCTGTTGAATGAATCCCATCCAGCGAATAATAATACTAGTCCGAAGAAAAACTGCATATTGAAGAGTTCGCGAAAATGAAGCTGGTCTCTTTCCCAAATTCCAAATTATTTGTTCCTAGTAATGTGCAATACAGACACAGTCAGTTACTAGTTATTATAAGTATTGTCCACCATCTCTCATTCTCTGTCCATCATTTAACATTCATAAAAAAAAGGTGTGTACCGTAGCGCCAGGAAAAAATTCACATTGACTTCAGAAGACAAGTTCTGGTTCAAATTCTGAATAACATTGTCTGTCCTCCAAATCATGTACAGTAGAATCCCCAAAGGCAAAGATAAACTCTTCGGAAGATGAAAGTTGAAACAGATGACAGATGGCCATCAGGCCAGGTTCCAATCCAAGGAATCCCTGTTTAGATAAGAAAGGAAAAAAAGGTTACTATTACTAAAATACTATTCTACTAACTAAAAATAGAATAAATAAATATTAAAAATGAAAATAAACTCACGATTTTATCTGTTCCAACAAGAATCGAGGAATACAAATTAGGTTCAGATCTACAACTTACCCTCATCTAAATGCTGAACAGTCGTTGATGATTAGTAATTGCAAATAGAACTACAAATACAAATTACAATGCATTCCGCTTCCACTCCCACACGAATTTGAGCATATGGGACTGAGCAAGAAAACAACCATCGCTGGCGACCTCTCGGGCTACGGAAGAATTCCCGGCTTTACCACGGTAACCATGGTTATTTCCCGCGGTTTCGAGTCAAGTTCCTCACAACTTCCGGTAAAACATCGCTAGTTAGTGAGATTTTAGCCGATTTCAGTTGCCTTTTATTCACCGAAATCACACATGTATCCCACCATTTTTCACATTATACGGTCAACCAGATAATCAACGACTCATATCTTGCAAAATCTAGCTGAAACATTGTTTCATCCAGTCAGGAACTAGCAAAGAAGAAGACTATGTCCAAAACCTCTATCGTAAGGACGAAAACAAATCACTTTTTATTGATGACAAAAAACATGTCAAAAATTAAACAAAATATGGCAAAATTGGTATCAAACGAAAGCTAATAATGTCAAGATTGACTTACCGAGACATATCGCCATATTGAGTAAACATGTAGCCAAATAGAGAGGGCGACAAACGATGCTGTCAAATCGCTTTGTTGATCGCATCTACCGAGCGAGTTGGAAACTCATGCGCCCTCTATCGGTAGACTTGAATAGAAAACTTCGTTTAGCCTCATTATAACACGCTGTGCCATCCTACTGATATGTAAACCACTTTAAAACTGTTTGATATTTCGTTCTTTTAAAGATATGTCTCATTTCCCGCTCACGGAAATAACAGACGGCTAATTCTTTGAAATTTAAACGGAAAACGGGAATAATATTCCTTGCGGGAATTATAAACCTCATTCAGCATGTTCAGATGAAATATTTAACTCACTGCATGCCTGTGACTGGTCTGTTCATTGTGTTCACGTGTGCAACCATAGAACGGTAAAAGATAACTAGTTACCAATATTGCCTATAATTTATCTCATTTAGTTAAGTTGTATAGAAAGCCTTCTTATGTTATCGCGAGAAGAAATAAAAGACGAATTGGCGAGAAAGAAAAATAGCAGGAGGAAAAACAGATGAGAAAAAGATTTGGAGGAAAATTAAAACAAGAACAAATTGATCAAGTCGAAGAAGAAGAAGAAGAAGAAGAAGAAGAAGAAGAAGAAGAAGAAGAAGAAGAAGAAGAAGAAGAAGAAGAAGAAGAAGAAGAAGAAGAAGAAGAAGAAGAAGAAGAAGAAGAAGAAGAAGAAGAAGAAGAAGAAGAAGAAGAAGAAGAAGAAGAAGAAGAAGAAGAAGAAGAAGAAGAAGAAGAAGAAGAAGAAGAAGAAGAAGAAGAAGAAGAAGAAGAAGAAGAAGAAGAAGAAGAAGAAGAAGAAGAAGAAGAAGAAGAAGAAGAAGAAGAAGAAGAAGAAGAAGAAGAAGAAGAAGAAGAAGAAGAAGAAGAAGAAGAAGAAGAAGAAGAAGAGGAATAAGAGGAAGAACAACACCAAGAACAAAAAGAAGAAGAAAAAGAAGAAGGAGTAGGAGGAGGGGAAGACGAAGAGGAGGAAGTCTCGATTTAACCATCTCCCGATAGTGTTTAAGTTGTAATTATGTCCTTCATAATTTATATGATTGTAATTGTTTTCTTGGATGTCGTTATTAAATTTCCAAAACTGTGCTCCGGCTTTAATTCACAAGGATGGGTAATGGCCCGGTTCGATATACCTTTATAATGAGCTTCATATCGATTGACGCGTCCAAGGCCGTTGATTGTTATTATTTTCATGGAAAATTATTTTCCACATGAACTGGAAACGATAGTAAAGAACATAATATGAGTTTGACTTCAAAGTATAGACAGATTTGTTCATATTTGTCTAACTCATAGTTCCTTGCCAGTATATGAAACCCTATATGACATGGTATAATTACGATCAGAATTTTGTTGAATGTGAAAACATAATAACTATGAGTTTATAATAATAGATTTGACCATGGGTAATAATAATAATTAAAAGCACAGTATATTTATAGTAGCTGTGCCATATAAATGTTGATATTATGAATATTATTATCTTTATTAGTATTATTATTCATTTAATGTTGCTGCGTCGTGGAACAATTGTATTGCTACTCAAGACTATTTCTAACATTGGGAATCTGACCAGAAAAGTATAATTATACAAACTAAATCAATGACCAGTTTCGTAATGTTTGAAATATTTAATTTTTAAAAAACTGCAATCACTTCGGAGATCACTCGCACATATCCCTAACTTGTTTTCTTAATCCTTCGGGTTTTTGTCAGGTTATAACACTGACCAACACGAGCGTTGAATACGAAGGGGATTCAGGGACGGACCACTGTCAGGGTTTTATATAGCTCAGCTAGTAGAGCGCCGGTCTAGCATCCGGGGGTCTCGGGTTCGAATCCCTGAGCAATCCCATATATTCTGCTCAGATTTCATTGATACTAATGGTCATGACATAATGCAACATTTTGGCCGATCTCGCCGTTTGGCACCCCGGCAAATGACTGGGGAGATCAGTACTCAACATACACAGAGGGTTAAAGGGATATAGTAACTTTTTGACATGTGCACAACTGGCAAATGGTTAATCAAATGTGTATTTCTATGATCTGATATGTCCACTGCGTGGTGTATGACAATTCTATGGTAAATAAATATCATATGACCGAGCCATGAACGAAAATTCAGAGTGGTATTCGCTATAAACCCATGGAACTGAATTAACGCACATTTATGATTATCCAGTAGATAATCACGTATAACACTTCAATAATATAAAAACCAAATGAAAGAGAAATATCGACCAAACAAAGAGACGTTTCATGCTTTGGTAAAATGAATACAATGAGTTATGTGAAAACCGCTAGAGTTCCAAGTAATTTTTGACGATTTTGAAAATGTTACTAGATCCATAGAGCATACGTTGCTAGCCTGATATCTAGTACACAATACTCAACTGCCAGGAGTGTGTTCCAGTCCAATTCCAATGCATAAGTTCAGGGACCGGCATACATTTTTTCTTCGTTTTCGGCGTTGAGCGAATGATCAGAGGTACCGTACAAATAATGTATTGATCTCGTCATTCAGCGAATTAACGTCATTTTATTGATTACAATACTGATACATTACCGCGTAAAACTGTGCTTGCAATCCTAGGTTCTGTCACATGTGTAATGAACATGTAGCGTATGCTAATTTCGATACAAACCAGGGAAACTAACGTACCTGGGGACTATTTCGTGAACTGGAGGACTATTACGTCACCACTAATACCTCATCATTCATACGTCACTTGTTATACATATACTTAATAGCTGATAGCTCATCAGTTAACATTACGTAATGAACAGATGACCTTAGGAGGAGTACAATTTTACGGTTATATTTGTTATATTGATTGGCTAATCGTCCACAATATAAACATTACCTAAAATAACTCATTATATACACCAGTGAAAGTAACATTATGCGTAAACAGGCCAGATGATCTGGGATTTGTTTTTTAAATATCAATAACATATTGGCCTACATTTTACATTATTATATTTACGTTATTATATGAAATGGAAATACATTGTAAAATGAAGAAAGAAAGAAACGCTTCGAGCGAGACTTTATATCTTTTTGTTTAAATAGGCTGCACTGTAATAATATTTATCTTTTCTTTAATTGTATAATTTTTGTGTGTACGTTGTTTTTGTAGGTTGTAATATATTTTGTTTATTTAATTTAGTATTGTAAAGCGCATAGAGAGTAATTTTACTATTATGCGCTATATAAATGTATATTATTATTATTATTATTATAGGCATAAATGTATATACATAAATGAAAAAGCGCGAGCCCCATATAAGCTAATAGTTCAGACTTATAAAGGGATCTAGTAACTTTATTTACATGTGCAAAAAGTGATAAGTGGTTGATACAATGTATATTGTTGTTATCTGATATGTCCACTGGGTGTTGTGTGAACATTTCAGATTAAATGGACGTTATATGGCCGAGTAATGAGCAGAAATGCAAAGTGATATTCACCAACTCATTGCACTCACTTTGTACACGGTTTTGACGGTCCAGTGGATAACTTAACATCTGAACACTTCAATCGTAAATATAATTTTTAACGAAAGGGAAATTTGACAAACCGAAACCTGTCCCATGATTTGATTGATAATACGAATACAACAAGGTATGAGGGAACCGCTAGAATTCCAATTGGATTTGTTTGGATTTGGACAATGTAACTAAGTCCCCTTAAAGGGTACCATCACCCAAAAATAATATTCTTATAAATGAAAGGTAATATCTTTAGTAGTCCATTCCATCAACAAGTTCACAAAAATATGGTTTCCAGGAAGAAAACAAATATAATTGGAAAACGCATCATTCTAAAGCACGCGTTCACGGGTCTGCAAGTACGAGACTACTTTGTCCAGAGCGAACGAATCGTCCGGGATTCTATTGTCTCCAAACGTACGCGTGAATAGCATTGGCGCACTCGCAAATGTTTGGCCCGTACGGAACCAGGAAATAATAGTGGTTCCGTAAGTAGTGGTAACAAATTGCTTTGTTCATTAATTACACAACCCTTTGCGAAATGTTGGGTATCTATATGATATCACAAAACGGTACCAAAACATATAATTATGTGTTGTTCTTTGCCTGGTGGTCCCCTTTAAGCGAGGGATCTTCCACCACGGGTCGCCATTTCGAACTTAGTTTCTGATTCAGTGTGCATCGTGCACCGAGCGCAAGGCGTTCGCAAGATGATACTGCGTGTCTGATTTGCTTATCTTAAAGGGCATCAAGCGTGGGGATGCTACATAGCGGGTCGCCATTTTGAACTGGGTTAGTTTGCGCGCACCGCATGACACTGAGCTAACGTGCATTACGCACCGTGCGCAACGCGTATGCAAGATGGCGCCGCGCATCTCATTTGACGAATCTGAACTACCTTTAACTCCCTGCAATAGAGGATCGATAAGGCAAGGTTGGACCAATTTTTTAAAGTGTTAAGTTACAAATGAATACGCAGAAATCCCATTAGCTTTACCGGGTTTAGACTTCAAGATAGCACATTGATGCAGTTTCATTTGTCTTTATTTCCAAAGTTTTGTTGCAATTACCTTCTTTATTCCCTCTTTCGTCGAAAAATAATGAGATCACGGCTGCCATAACTCAAATATCAAAATGCTTGGGGCCTTGATCGATGTAAAATTACAGGCAAACAAAAAACATTGATTTTCGTTGTCTACGCCTGCCACTCTTTGTCAGAGATGTATCCTCTGCGATTAGTAATGTCACCCGTCCAACTTTGTTCTAGTTTGTGTGTGTATGTGTGTTTGTTGATATGTGTGTGCGCGTATGTGTGTGTGTGTGTGTTTGTTTGTTGATATGTATGTTCATCTGTATTTTCATTTGGAGGAATAAAAACATTATGACAAAAAAAAATTAAAAATATGTGCGTGCGCGTGTGTGTGTGTGTGTGTGTGTGTGTGTGTGTGTGTGTGTGCGTGTGTGCGTGTGTGCGTGTGTGTGTGTGTGTGTGTGTGTGTGTGTGTGTGTGTGTGTGTGTGTGTGTGTGTGTGTGTGTGTGTGTGTGTGTGTGTGTGTGTGTGTGTGTGTGTGTGTGTGTGTGTGCGTGTGTGTGTGTTTGTGTGTAGCGTAAACGTATATTCAGAGAAAAGTAGAATGCCGTGCTCACGTATACGATTCCGCCTGTTACTAAACACAAAACAAAATGTTTTTTCCCATACCTACGCCTGCCACTCTTTGTCAGAGATGTATCCTCTGCGATTAATAATGCGACCCGTTCAACTTTGTTCTAGTTCTTGTGTGTATGTGTGTTTGTTGATATGTGTGTGCGCGTATGTGTGTGTGTGCGTGTGTGTGTGTGTGTGTGTGTGTGTGTGTGTGTGTGTGTGTGTGTGTGTGTGTGTGTCGCGTTCGAGTGTGTTTGTGTGTGTGTTTGTACATGAATGTGTGTAGCGTAAACGTATATATTCAGAGAAAAGTAGAATGCCGTGCTCACGTACGATTCCGCCTGTTAATACTAAACACAAAACAAAATGTTCTTTTCCCATACCTTCGCCTGCCACTCTTTGTCAGAGATGAATTTGTTGATATGTGCGTGCGCGTATGTGTGCATGTGTATGTGTGTGCGCCCCCGAGTTAACGCTGCCGTGCCTTTAACATCCATAATAAGGATTGTCTGCCGCAATACAGACGAACAAAAACACTCGATTCCATCGCCTCGGACTGTCACTATTTATCTGGCTCGAATGTTCTACAATTCAATCTGGAACATCATTATATCATAATATATCGGTTATTGCTTCTCCCCGCTCGCATGCTCTCGTTGTTATTTTAAGCGAACACACTGACATGAAAAAAAAAGGTTACCAAGAAAAAACCCAACCACAGAGTTACTAAAATAACATATTTCTATCAACGCTTCAATTCATGCAATCTGGAACAAAATATCAATAAATCGGTTACTATTTCTTCGAGCTAGTGCATGTATTCTCATTGACATATTTTTTCAGCAGGAACATGAATATTGAAAATTAGGTTACCACGAAAAAACCCCGAGTCAAAGGGTAACACAAATTATTTATAGATATAGATGTATCCATCTGCAATTCAATATGATACCAATCGGCCTATATGATAAATCGGTTATTATTTCTCGGCGTTTGCATACTCGCGATATTATTTTAAGCGAGAACGCGGGCATAGAAAAGGGGCGACATCAAAAACACAACCGTATTAAATGTTGTTGTTCTAACATATTCAAACACTTCTGACAGGCGCCAGCTGGTCGACATTTTTACAAGAAGATGAACTCGATCAGATTATTTTGTTTTCTTTGCCAGTAATCCTAACAACAAATCCGTATTCCTCTTCTGATGAACCAGTTGTCTTGATTTGGAATTATTGAGAATGTTCAACCAGATTTATTAATGTTGAATACTTTGCCAATTAAAGCCTCTGTCCGTATAATTCCAAACCACATTTTTTCTTTTGTATCAAAGTATCCGTGACATGCTGGAAGTTGACCATGAAGAGCAGAATACAAAATGGAAATTTATTTTTAAATCACATCTAGAGAAGGTTTTATATTTATATCATAAGGTCATGCATGATAAACATACCAACGATGTGTCCACACTAGTAAGATATGCAAAGTGGCCATCTGACCAAAATATCACAATTCGTGTTTTGGCATCAGTGTGATTGTTATACCACATAATTATTTTTTATAACTCCTTTTAGCATGAATAACGCTCTATAAATACATAGGTTCCTCCCCCATTGATAAATACAAATTCTACTTTATGCACATCCGTAAGCTTGGGATAATGTAAAATGTACATGTTATACAAGGTTCCAGTAGCAAATAGCTTAAACCAAAGACGTCGTTTGTCTCGTTTGTTGTTATCTTCCTGGTGTAGGTGATTGGAACACGGGTAAGCCCCCCCCCCCCCCCCCCCCACCCCCATCCCATCCCGTTTTAAAACAAAAGATTATGTTTTCATCGGCAGAGACATTTAAGTCACGCTGTTGCCTTTAGCATCATATGTATGTAAATGCATAGGCCCCGTTTTACATCATGACGCCCCCTGATTGTCAAAGTTTTTGCTATGCCAGCCACTGGCTGTCAGAGTACATGGAGACGCGAGTGATATTGTGTTGGGAACCGAAGATATCGTGCGACCATATACGATAAGGTTAATTCTGGTCAGATGCAGCGATTTGTGTGATTGTCTTCCACCAAAGCAGGGGATATATAAAGAAATCGTAACACCCTCCCTCATTATGATTCCCTTTAAGACGCCCCCTTCCTAGCTACACCCGCCACCGCCTGAGGAGACGCAAGTGATATACGTGTTGGGAACCGGAGATATCATGTGTCTATACGTTGGGGTTAATCTTGGTCAGATGCTGCGATTGTGTGGCATTTTCTTCCACCAAAGCAGGGGATATAACGAATCTTAATATACTCCCCCTTTGAAATGAAATCCCCTTTATCAGCGCCCACTGTCAAATTTGATAGTTTGATTAATTATCCTCTAAAGTACACTTGAGTCGTCTTTTTTGTCACGATGTATCCCTTTCTTGACAACAGTTTCGAAGGCTTTGGTGTTAGGTGTCTAGTTATATGTGGGTATAGGGCTTGATTAAAGTACCTGAGCGAAGGTTTAAAAATGCTTGTAACCTAAATAATGTTGGCATCATTGCAAAGGAAATGTTACATTCTTCCTAATAATTCATATATATTTGTCAAAAATTGTCACAGAATTTATTAATCTGCTATCAAAAGTGATGAAATTTCGACCCGTTTTTCGCCCTTTGTCAGCCCGCTGTGTGCGGGTACGATTAATGACGTAACATGTGTGAAGAGCGCATGAGAGCACTCCCAAGCCCGTCGGCTTTGTGTATACTGTAGGTGTATGTATGCACCCGAACGCTAAGTATTCTCATCACAATGTCTGATCTTGAGGAGGAACTACTACTAAAAGTAGACATCAAAGTTGATGTAAACAGCTCCACAAAATATAATGTCATTGGTATAGTGATAGTGATGATGATGAGGATTATTACTATCATGATTATGATGATGATGATGGGGATGTAGGAGAGATAGAAGGAAGAGGACGAGTCGGAAAATACCATGAATTCATTCTTCAGTATAAAGTCACTAAAAAGACTTCTACTACTAGTATTATTTACTTGCGAATATTAATTACATATACACCGTTATTTGAACTGCATGACATCATAACATGCATAGGTATGCTCAAGATTCACCGTCATGTCTATATATACTCCGCAAAAAAAAGAAACTGGACACTTTACAAGTTGAAATATTTAATATTAATGTACGATAAAGTGTACATGATCATATATCAAATTAAAGGGAATTTATTCCTCTACAGGCAGAATATAAATTAAAGGTGTAATCGTTCATGCATGAAATGCCATGGTCAATTAACACTAGCAAGGTCTGTTTTCAAAAATAGCAAAACAATGGAGGACCACACCATTCGACTGAAATGATAGTAAGCGTTTCACCTAAAACAAGATGAGCGGGGCAAGTAAATTATGACATTATTCAACTTTATTGTTATGAACAAACTCTGGAAATACAAATTTGTCAATAAAACAGGGCCAGGTTATGAGAGCATTATCATACTGGTCTGTATTACAGGCATGAAGCTTGTCTATTTAATGTGTCACCTGCAATTTTAACCATAGTTACCTAGAGAAATGTCATGTAAAAGACTGCCCAAATGTTTGACCAAGGGTGACTTCAGGTTTTCTTTTGACTTTGCCCCATATTCGGGTGTCATGCGCATTCCATGATAACATATTCATGGCAAATGTCATATCAGTTTAAAGTGGGGAATACAAGCCTTCCAATTATACCAAACTCATGAACGGTAATAAAATAACATGAGAGATATGAACGCTCAAACTTGAATTGCGGAACTTCTTGTGAGGGTTTTAATACACAGTTGTATATGCCTCGCTCTACGCTCTAGGCGGAGGTAATGATCGTTAAAGGCATATATGCGTGGGTTATAAAGGGTAGTCAGCAAATTCCAACTCGACTCCACCGTAATCTCTCGAGGTAAACTCACGATATGTGTTGGATCGATCGAAGAGCGGTGCTTCGAAATATCTGAACACGGGCCTTCTTATGAAATTGCATGCAGCAAGAATTTCTCACGCTGTCACCTAAGACATCAAACAGCGGCGCTTTGAAGTATTTGCGGTTAAGCGTGTTACGTGATATTTTCGCTCGTAAACATCTCTGATGGATCTCCATTCGACTAGTACAAACATTCCGAACGTATGCATTTTTTACTCGGGTATTCGGAAGCCGGGACAGTTTGCGATCGCTACTTATAACTGAGCCAATGGGGATTACGTACCGTGCGTAAAAGTGCGCAAGATGGATCCACGCGTCTAATAACCCACGCATATATGCCTTTAAAAGAAACTCATATTACACAAAATATCCCTCTATATTATATCGAAGACCATCATTAGACTTATTACATCAACTTTGTTGTAAGAACAGCGGTGAGTGACATGATTTAGGTTATTTATAAAGATGGGGGGCAATGTGTGGTTCATAAACATTCTCCCCCTTGGATTGAAATGTTTTCTCCTTTAAATAAATACCCTCTATGTCATTGCCTGTTGACAAAATACCTCGAACAACATTATAAAGAATATTTACGGTTGTTCATCCATAACTCACAGCACACTTTATAAAGAACGTAATCCGAAAAGACCTCGAGCCATACTTCAAGTTTATTTCATGTATGTCTAGCTTTATCAAATATTTGTTTTTTTGTATGTACGATTTCGATATGTTATGTTGTAATTTGTTTTCAAATTTGAAATGGATGAATAAACGAAATTAAACAAATCGAAGCGAATTCTGGTCGGTGGCGCCATGATGTTGGTGTTTATTTCTTGGCTGGAAATGAACTATTTATGTTATTATCCTCCCGTTTGTTATGATATTCATCCACACCAATGCCACGGTCAATGTCCAAAACGCGAAAAATTTGACTCGTTTGCTGGTTTATTTATTCATGATGTTCCTGGATATACCGGAGTAATATTTAGTGTGTGTCTTGACGTGTATGTGTGTGTTTATTTTTGCGTCAGCTTGGGGTAGTAACGCAAACAAAATATAAATTGCGATTATTTGTAAATTTGTTTGATATCGTGGTAAGGTGAAATACTTGTTTTCCGAAATTGATTTAGAAATTAAATATATTAGAATGGGCATCTATATGAGATAAATGCCCTAATTGCTATAAAAGAATATACATATCATAGGTGCCTTCGTTACTTCGGGTATCAAGTCTTGGCCAATGGCACTCATTAAGGTTGTGCTCTGTTTAGGTGGTCCTTTTTTGTTTTCGGTAAGGGGGGGGGCATGAAGAATCGATCGCGATGGTTATACACTCCCCTCTTCCATGTGAAATTAAATCTTTCTATATCAATATCAAGTCTTGTCCAGTGGCAACCATTAAGGTTGTCTTTTGTTAAGATGCTGTTTTTTGTTGTTGTGTGTTTTTTTGTTGGGGGGGGGAGGGGGGGAGGGTGGAAGGGGTTTTGAGGAATCGATGATGATGGTTAAACGTACACTCCCCCTCTTCCATTTGAAATGAAATCTGTCCATATCAATATCAGGTTGTCTTTTGTTAAGACGTTGTTGTTGTTGTTGTTGTTGTTGTTGTTGTTGGTGTGTGGGTGGTTGAGGAATCGATGATGATGATGATGATTATACACTCCCCTAGCTCTTCTATTTGTAATAAAAATCCCTCAATATCAAAGTACATGGTCAATATCCTGACCTCGGAGCAAATTGAACCTTTTATTGATTCGATTGTTTAATTTGTTGTTCACATTATAATATACTTATAGGAACAGAACTGATTTGCAGGATATTCATTCACCAAAGCCGCTGGGTAAATGATATGTTAAGCCCGGCGCAGACAGAGCCGACTCGACCCGATCCGACTGGTTTACAGTCAGGCTAGAGTCTGTTTCGCTCAGTCGGAGCCGATCCAACATCTTGAATCGGCCTCGAATGACCTCCGACTGGCACTTGATTGGAAAAACCGGAGTCCTGAGGCAGCGCATACTGAGATAATCAGGCTGAAAACCAGTCGGATCGGGTCGAATCGGCTCTGTCTGCGCCGGGCTTAACATAATTCCCTTGCGATTAAATATCTCCATATTGTTGCCATGACGTGAAGTTTATAAGGAGGAAATTTGTTTCTGTTTTTGTTTATAATGTTGTGTACATTATCCGGAAAATGAGAACGAACGTTCTTATTCACTAACCTTTGAAATTTCCCCCCACCTTTCCCCCGTATCCGTGGCATTGGCCAACGTACTAAATTCTTGTACATCTCAAGCACTGGACTGGAACATTTTGCACTCGTCTGCTTGTAATGGTGCTTGATGGTGTAATGTTGTTGTAAAGGTTTAATTATTCAAAAATAAATATAGTACTTGGTACCTTCGACCGCTAATGAATTTTCATAGAACTGGTAACAACCATATTGACTTGATAACGTATCAATTAAATAAGAGTTTGTCTGTCAACTAAAAGAGAATAATAGAGATAAGGGTTCATTAAAAATGTAACAACAGTAATTTATGAAGATCAATGAATCGTCTGTCGCGGTGCCATTGCTCGAGAGAAGAATGAATTATTGAGTTCGATTGAAGTGCACGAGCATAATTAAAAACTAAACGTTCCGCGCAACATTGTCAATTGCACGCTTAAATCATTCATTTGTTCTTTTGGAACAACCTTACCGTATTTGAAAGTAATTATTCGAGAGAAGATTTTACAATGACGTATAATGCATTGACTTTAAATTTTGTACAACTTGGAGTGGTTTATTATTATAACAGGAATTGCACATTGAACAAATAATAATAATAATAATCTATGCCACTAAAAGAGGAGGATCTGTTTGTCTGTCTGTCTGTCCGGTTATGCAAATCGCCATGCCTTGAGGTATGACCCTCATCTTTCAGGTGATGATTGCTCCTACCTTTAGTGATGTAATGGTGAAAGGGTATAAAATTACATCAAACGGAAGTTGTTGTTTTTTGACGTTTTGAGCCCAAACATGTCCACTATCACAACGCATTATTGCACCGGGTACAGGAGCAGAGCGTGGTGCGAAGGACAGCGCGATAAGCCAATCAGCGCCAGCGATTTCGTACACACCCTCGCCATTTACTACACCTGGGTTGAGAGCAGCACATGTGGATGAAGTTTCTTGTTACGGTTGCTACGGTTGAGAATCGAACCCACGACCTTCGTATTTAAAGACGAAGGCCCGAACCAATATACCACGACATGAAAAAAACACAAATACAAAAACAATGGTATATTACGCCAGAATTAATTTCAATACAATCTAACCTGACCATGGTACAGACCCGTAGCCAGGATAGTTCAAGTGGGGGTGCGTAATTTACGAAAATGGGACAGAGACCGAAGCCATTGGTTGAGTCGTGTAAGGCGGGGGGGGGGGGGGGGGGGGATTGTCCGTCGCCAAAAAAGTCGAGGCCGAGGCCGAGACCACTGGTTAAGTGTTGTGAAAGCGGGGGGGGGGGGGGGGGGGTGGTGGTGGGGGAGGGGGCGTCCGAGACCACTGGTAAAAGATGGTCGAGACCGTTAAAAAGTGGACCTTTCTGAATTTGGGGATGCGTACTCTCCCCCATCGCACCCCTGGATACGGGCCTGTGGTGTAATGACCCCCTAAAGGCAACAAGGAAGGTGGCCACTGTATACAGGTAACCTCTATAGACATAACAGGTTCCATAACATTGTTTTGCTCTGCATGCAGGGGATCACGGTTGGTGGCCACTAAAAACAGATTGGCTCCTATATAGACAGGTGGCGTCTAAGACATGTTTTACTGCATTGATGTGTATTTGATGGTAATACATTATTAACCGATGGTTGCATTTTCATTATTTGACTTTAATCAATTTTTAATCAAGGATTGCATTTGTCCTCACACTATGTTCATATCTACAGTAGACAGCGTATCGCGTCTACACGTCAGAGGCGACTGGGGAAAGACTAGCATCGTGTATATAGGAAGGGCCGCAGCCGCGGGCCGATGTTGCTCGACATGTTGATAGTCGTTCTTGCCAGTCGTTACTGCCATTCAGACGGCATACATTGTCAAAAAATATCAAACTAATATTAGTTTTACCGCCTACAAAATATTATATTCGGGGAAAAAAAACTCTAGATCGAATTATACTATGCAATGTTTGAGGTAGTTTGTTTTGTCATACAATACATCATACAGCGATACTCTATGCCTCTACATGGTATAGTACTCTTAAAAAACTCTTCCCTCCATAAAGATACTTTGATTTCCGAAATGGAAAGGGTGAAAGATAACTGTCACATTGGAAATAACATAATAGTTTAAAAGCTAGATTGAGAAGATAAGGACTACGAAATCTCCTTTTTGTTTAATATCATAATTATGGACATGTAGTTCTTCAATTTCAATTTCAATTTATTCTTGCTTCCAACAAAACATTACAAATGAATAATGATAATTTGCACACAAATTATTCTTAAAATAATGATAATTTGCACAAAAATTATTCTTGAAATAATGAATTTTCTTTGTACGCCCGTTAGATTAGCCCAGCAACAGCAGAATCTTAGTTGTACTTCATGGTGAAAAGCGTACATGTATATTGCATTTACGTCGGTTTAAAGTGATACCTGTAAAGTATCAGATATTGCACAAAATGACATTTGAGACTTCAATCCTATATCAATATCATTGTAAAATACAATTGAAAGATTTGTGAAAGTTTGAAAGAAAACGAACACTGTTTACCTAGTGAAAAAAACGAATATTGAGTTCATATTTTATCACCGAATACTAATGGTCTGCCATACATTTGTCGCAGTAATGAATGATCCGTTTGAGATATTCGCACCCGTGTATGTTTACACACGTAGTACAGAATTCATGGAATTTGCACTCGCTCGGCTCAAAGTTCAATCTCCGGAATGTTCTCACGGTGCTGCATACGGACGTTCTCAGCTAGGACAATTGTACTTTTTATCAAAAGCGTTAATCAACGTGATTGAAATAAAAGATTTAAATGATAATTATCTTCACACTAAAGGGACATTTGAAAAAATCAAACCCTATTTTATTCTTCTTTTACCATAAGCTAAACAACACGGTAGAAGAGAAACGAGGAAGCTCCAAGTAATTTTCGTGGATTTGGACACTTTACAGGTATGACTTTAACACCATCAACGCGATTCAATTAGAGTTGTGATGTAACAGGATGTAACATTGCCCCCAAGCAAATATGTCACTCAACAGTCACTGCCTTCACCATTGTTCACTTATGAAGAGATCTAGTTATAATGATAAACTCTACACACACTTACTTAGAATATAACATGTATACTACATGTACATTGGTTCTCACATACCTTGTATTCGTATTACCAATAGTTAGCATGGTACATGTTTTCGATTTTCCGAATTTCTCTTTCGCTAGAACAATATTTATGGTTCAGGTGTTTGGATTTGAAAGTCGCACTGGAAGACTTTCAACTTTGTACAAAATTAGTGCAATAATTTTGCATTTTCACTCATCACTCGGCCATATGGCATTCATTTACCATGTATAATGATCACACATCACTCAAATGAACATATCACATCACAGAAATACCACATTTGTGGCAATACTTTGTTAGTTTTTGCACATGTCATCAAAGTTACTAGATCCCTTTAACTATTCATGTCCCGTTTATACAAGCTCTTCTTCTCCATAAGATTCAATCTAAAGGCCCGGTCACATATCACCGGATAGCCTAAACGGATGCCCGACGGAGAGTACACTTTTCAATCCGTTCGTCTCCGTTCGTATGCGTTCCTCACCCGTTCCTTGTCAGGCGATTTACGTTGTTCTATCTGGCGGAATGTTTTGTGCATGAAGCAATGGAGACGGATAATTTGATATCGCACATTTTCTATTCGCCGGGCATCCGTTAGCGCTATCCGGTGATATGTGACCAGGCCTTAAGATGCATCAGATGGCGAGTGCACGTGCACTCTGGGTCTGATCAGGTTGCATGTAATGCAAGTAAATCCGAGTGGAACATGCACGAACATGAGGAGACCCCGAGAGGCTTACATAGAATTCGATATCTTTATCGCACCTACCCACCATCTCCACCATCGATCGGTTTGTAAAGCTCCTTAGAGCTCGTCAGTGGCCGGCGTAGCTAAGAGAGTGTCAACGTGAGTGAGGTAACCCCTCCCCCTGACCCCAACTCCCTCACCCTCTCCCCTGTCCCCTAGTCATGCTAGCGGTACTTCTACCCCCCTTACTACCTTATTGGAGAAAACGAGTTAGAGAGATACATACGATAATGTTGAAGTTAAGTTCCAGGCTGCACCTCTAGTGCTAAGCATTAACCCTCCCCTAAACTGTCCAAAACGCAACCGGAACTCCTGAACATGCTGAAGGTCGGGATATAACCAAGATGGCAAGATAAATTCTCAGACCTTCTTACACCAAGGGTAATCTTGAACGTTTCAGAAACGGAAATACAAAACCGTGTTACCGTTTTCAAAGTAGTGTAAAGTGACATCTGTCTTCCAATGACATTTTTTTGTTCAGGAAGAGAAACGGAACATTGCAAGGGACCTTTTGCACATCACTATGTAGAAACAGATCCCAAATCGTAGTTGTGGTGCTTGTTGTGCGCCCCTGCATAGATATTCCTCTTCAATGTCTCACGAAGAGATGAACTTCCGATGAGATATTCCTGAGGGTTGGAAATAATTAGGGAAGAGAAGTGTGGACATGGTGGACAAATTGCAATTCTTAGAAGGGCAAGTGAGAGACAATATAAAACATAAAATTGAAAAGAATTAGAAAAGGGCGCTCGTTGAATCCTCTCTGTCCTCGGAGGTACATTAAGGCGTGAAGACAGTCTTCATCGTCTGGCAGGGACATGATCGAGACATGATAAGATAATCGGACATGCTAAGAAAAGAGAATAAGTGATGACAAGGTCGTAGGGACTGCCGCATGTATACGGGAAATGGGCAGACGTGATGATCTTGTATAGGTTCGTGCAAGGACTTTTGAGCGATATATAGTTGAGCTGTATGTGAACACAAATAATGGTGCACCTTGGAATAAAGTGGTCCACTTTCTAGAAGGACGATCGAGAGATGGTACAACTGCAAGCTATTGATAAACATCTGGAGCGAGAAAAGGGCGTTCGTTGATAGTTCAGCTTTATGTTAGAAACAATAATGGTGCACCGTGGAATAAAGAGTGCCACTTCTTAAAAGGATGATTTAGAGATGGTATAACTACTGCAAGTTGAACATATTTAGAAACGAGAAAATGTCGTTTGTTAAATCCCCTCCGTTAAAGCCCTCCGCACACAGAGCCGACTCGACCCGATCTGACTGGTTTTTAGTCAGGCTAGAGTCGGTTTCGCTCAGTCGTACCGATTCAACATGTTGAATCCGCCTCGAATAATCGAAGTAGTCCTGAAGCAACGTATACTGAGCTGAACCGACTGAAAACCAGTCGGATCGGGTCGAGTCGGCTCTGTGTGCGGAGGGCTTAAGACGTGTCGATAGTCTTCATCGTCTTGCAAGGACATGATCGCGAGCCTGCTGAGAGACTCATGATAGTCGAACATAATTATGAAAGAAAATTAGTGCGGAAAGGATTGCAGTAACTTAAGGAAGAGGGCAGACGATAGAATCTTCAAGTTCATGCAATAACTATTAGGAATATCGAACAGGTGTTTAAGTCGAAAATAACAATGATTGACAACAAGTATAACAAAGAGATTGTTGAATCATTATATACATCATTCCGTATAACAACATGAACAATGTCTTCAACTTCTTGCAAACACGTATGAAAGGTCTGAGGGTTGAAAATATGTATTTAGGAATTAGAGTATGTGTTATAGTTATACAAACAGCAAAGTACCACATTAAATCTCCGTCTTATACAATGACATTAACCCAAATGGGAGTTGTCTGAGCACCAGCAATATTTAGGACCGAGAAAACTGGATTGATCACAGATATATCTTAAGATTCTTAGAACATGTAGAAAAACAAGTGAATGGTAGCAAAACAGCGTGTAAGCTGAAAATAATACAAATCGATACAAAATGGAGTTTCGCGGCAGTTGAGATACCTCAAGAGTTGAATCCCATTTGTCCTCGTCTATGCAGTGTATTTAGTTAATTACTGCCATCGACGTGTCGCAAGAAATTGGCGCGTAACCAGAAATCACTCAGGATTGGAAAAAAGTCTTGGTCCCTACTAGATTTTGCTTTCCCCATAGAGTGATCACACGGCCCACCAGGTTCCCGTAGGCAATGGTTTAAGGTAGGGGAAGAAACGTGTGGGGAAAGATACTAAATACGAGAGGATGCCGAAAAGATGAAAATCTTCAAGTACGTGCGACTGAATTACAAGGACGTTTGGAGTACTGTAAATCTGTTAATTGACTGGAGCGACAAAGGAATCCTAGTAAACCCTAGGGGAATATCTCACCCATCTCAGATTCGCCGACGATATCCTCATCCTAAGCCACAACCCTGATGAGCTACAGGAAATGATTCATGACCTTGCAGAGGAAAGTAGCAAAGCAGGCCTCAACATGAACATAAAGAAAACAAAAGTCATGATGAGCAACAACAACCAAAACTCCAAAGTAACTGTGCTGGGAAAAGACTTAGAAACAGTAGATCACTATATATACTGAGGGAAGAAGATTACCTTCAACAATGACACCAGCGAGGAAATAAAGAGAAGAATCCAGATGGGTTGGGCGAAGTTTGGCTCACTCAGCTACATCTTTCGAGACTCTACTCTTCCCATCTCCATGAAGAGGCAGGTATTTGACCAATGTATCATACCTGTTCTCCCATATGGAGCTGAAACCTGGACAACCACCAAACGTTTGGAGAAAAGACTTAGAGTGACATAACGGGGTATGGAAAGAATAATGATAGGTGTAACAAAGAAGGACAGGATGTCAAATATAGACCTAAGTCAGAAATCAGGAGTGCAGGATATAATATTGACCATGGGCAGGACACCTAGCCAGGAGGTACGACAACAGATGGACACACACAACTACAGCTTGGACTCCTAGACATCTAACCAGAAAAAGAGGGAGACAAAGCAGAAGATGGAGAGATGATTTAACAGCACAAAATGGCATTGCTTAGCAGAGAATAGCTCAAGATAGAACAAAATGGAAAATTGGTGAAGAGGCCTTCCTCCTGCAGTGGAGTGAAGTAGGCTGAAGAAGAAGAAGAAGAAGAAATCTGTTAACTTGAACTTCGTGAGAATTAGGGAAAAGCAGCCTGATGAATATTGTTTTCTCTCTCCCTCCTTCTTGTTTACAACGGAGCTTGAGATACTTTTCAACTTCTGAGTGTGAAAGTTAGTTCGCGATAGAAAGTAACAAGAAATTAAAAAAAAAAAAAAAAATTATTTCGCCCCTTCTTGCATGTATTACGAGGATGTTCCACTTTTAACGCATTAGTCGGGCCAGGGTACAACAGTGGATTTAAGCTTCCACTGAGAATTTGAAGAACAACAAAAAAAACAGCCGCATTATTCCGGCCTAAACCAACTCATTATTAGGCGTAATCCCAATTCGGAACAAATGATAACAATTCTAGGCATTATCAAATTTAGGGCAGGCAGTAAATAAAGACCGATTAATTTGTCTGTTTGCAATTGTGTTGGTTGAAAAACAGAAACAGAGATATTCTGGGAAAACATCTTGCCCGTCGCCCCCTCCCATGCAGAAATGTGTCCGTACATCCGTCTTTCAACGTTTTCCATTTTTTTCACAATGACGCTGAAAAGTTAAGATGTATCGAAATCCTCGGTGGGTAGTTCAGTTCCGTTAATTCATTTAAACAAAGACTAGAAAATAAATCAACTTTCAAAGAAACTGAGATACTGGTGGTGGAGGGAATAGCACGGAATGTTCCACTCCGAGGGGTTTTAAATGCTATTGAGGGACTTATTTTCTTCACGAAGTAGCATTTAAAATCCCGAGGGAACATTCCATGATTTTCCCGACAACAAAGTTAACAACTGTTTTATAATCTGACTAAATCCGGGGGCTAAATAATACACATTCATGCATATACATTGAAACTGAAATCAGTCAAAAACAACATACCTTTGGTTCTCATTGTGACGTCATAATACAATCTCTTTTGCAACGCGCGCCATGCGGTGAACAGTGCATCTGCTACGTGACAGTTAAAACTGACATGGCAATCACGTGACTGTGTTTAGCCAATCAATGACGCGTATTTTATTAATCTGATAATGTCATTTGTTCGCTCCTCTATGTATCATGTATTAAGGCCCAAGTCCCATACTGACGATTTTCACGGCGAATCGCAACGATTTGACGTTCGTCGAGAAAATCGCTTAGGTCGTGTTGCATCGTATTACATCGCATCGGTTCTTCCCCCAAACCATGGCGTAGATCTGTCATTGATACCCATTCAACTGGGGGGATGATCTATTCATTCATCCCCCCTGATGAATAGGTATTACGTAAGTCGCTACGCCCATGCCCAAAACCGTGGCTAAATCGAGTCGATTCGTTCTAGTAAATCGTTGCGAGTCGTTGCGAGTCGCCGTGAAAATCGTCAGTGTATATGGGACTGGGCCTTTACGAATTAGGACATCGGATACATAACAACGACACGTTAAACTGTTAAATATCTGAAATATTTAAGACTTAGGGTAAGGGAATATTGGTGGATATAATATGAAGAAGAATTTGCATTTGATATCCCTTGTGGTTCTGAAAAAAGTGAGTGGTTTTATAAAAGGATTACGTGAGATCATAAATAAACGCACCTGAGCGGATGGTATAAATAAATCATTTAGGAGAAAGAAAGTGGCGTTTTAATGCACTTAGTATTAAAAACTACGGGCTTTATGCATTTGCAGTACCTCTCATCTCCGAGGATACACTTAGAAGCAATAGATATGTACACAAATGTGTTTTTGTATTATTTTCTCATGTGTTATTACAATCTCGTGGCTAACATCGAGAAGAAAAAAAACTTCACCTTCTCAAAAGACCTTGCGGGACACTTGAAAGTTTAAAGGGAAGCCAAACGCTTGCATTTGTACTTACTGTTACCGATACGTGCATAATTCCTGTTACTTCGAGTCGTATATTTCCTCTTTGGTATCACTAATGATGGAAATAACCAATGCTTTCGAGATCACTAACATCTATTTTGACTGACCACTGGAGGCTGCCATGTTTCCCAACGGCATTTGACAAGTACCGCATGAAACACTAACAAAACCGGGTTAGGTGTCCACTGTTGTTGAGTCTGCTGCTATGTCGGTGGTCGTGTAACTCACTTTTGTTTGTGAACGCTAAGATGACGTTACGAGTGGTACCGTTGTTAAACATGGAAGCCTCCAGTGGTCAGTCAAAAGAGATGTAAATATATGACTAACTATGCACTTGTCAGTAACAGTGAGCAAACAAAAAATGCCAACGTGTGGTTCCCCTTTATGTAGCAGTCACACCGCCAAACCGAATCCAAACCGAAACCAGACCGAACTTCCACTTTATCGGGCACCGACAAGAGCCCGAACTTGGGTTAGCAGTCACAACAAAAGAGACCGACAATTCCGATACCACACCGACACCAAACCGCTAGCACCTCGAACGTCACCGAAACGTCCCCGAATTATTCGGTCTCGTGTCGGTTTGGATTCGGTTTGGCGATGTGACTGCTATGACAGCTATGACAGGGAAAGAATGATAGTGGGTGTATATAGAAAGAAACAAAGTGTATTTAATCCTGTCCCGTTTCGTGTAGTAAACAACGGTGAAAGAGATGCGTTGCCACGTTTCAAATGACTTGTGTAATGCCTCCTAAGCTCCTGGCAAGGTAGAAGAAAGTGCGTTTATAATGCGGCGTTGCCCTTAAGATGTAAAGCCATCACATTTTGGACAACATAAATACAATCAGGTTATATAACATTGTACATTGATTGTTATGTACACATAATAGAGAGCTAGGGCATTCTAGATAAATTAGCAAAACACCAATTTGAAAACTCGTTTCAAGGTCTATAATAACAACACCAATAACAGCAACCATGACATGGGTTGAAACGAGCATTAATTAACCATTTTGTTGACATACCTTCCTCCCCCCCCCCCCACCAAAAAAAAAAAAGACGTAATAATAATTCTCCCAGAAACATAAGAAAACAAATGTGAAGCTTCGTAGTCTACAGTCTACAATTGTCATCAGTGTCATTTTACCTCCGACGAAGATTATTCTATAGTATCGAAAGCCCAGACCCCATATTTCAATTTCAATTCCAATCTGTTTTATTTCCACATTTAATTTTTAAAATATATATACAAAAAGAAATTGAGAAAACAAAGAATACCATAATGTGGAGGGGGAATATTAGAGGCCAAATATAAACTATCAAAGGTTTATTCTAAGACATATAAATTCAATATACATAATTATATAAAATTGATGGCAAAGACGAACAAGAAGAAAAAAACACTACAAGGCAAGCAATGACAAACTTGACAAACTACAACGTACAAAACCTGGACATGGCAAGTTACGAATTTTTCTTATTGGGTGCAACTATATGAAGTAATAAGTTATTTTTTATGTTTCTTTTACAAATTTATATTTGACGAATGAAACTCGGTCCCATTTCCCTGTATTGACTCTCAAAATGTTAATAATTAAATGAAATAAAGTAAATATCGTCCCATTGAATCTGCTTGAAAGGCTCAATGTTATGACCCCAAGGACCCAAAGGAAGAACAGCGGTTTTGTCTTTATCTTAATCTTTGTCTTAATTCTGCTGAATTGGGTCGATCCCCTGTTACACTTCATTGCTGTATTTATTGTTGTGATTTCGGAAATAAATAAACAAACAAACAAACAAACAAAATGTATATTTTGTTAAAAAGTGTTTTACCACCCTGTTCGTCAACATTTTATTTCGGGAAGCAAAGTGTAATGAATTTCCGGCCAGTCTGGACGGGGCCCGGGCCATGATGTATAGGTTGCGTATAGCTTGTCTTAAAAATGAGAATGAACGATCTGTTGCACCCCGAGGGGTAACATGATAACAAAATTGCTTCGCGCCCATCCTAGGATACTGAAAACAAATCTGTCGAACAAGAATAGTTCTCTCATTACAAGCATTAACGGCTTGCATGGTTTCAGACAATATTTTGTTTATCACAATTACAACAAATACATCAC
Source organism: Echinarachnius parma (assembly GCA_037951105.1). NCBI lineage: Eukaryota > Metazoa > Echinodermata > Echinoidea > Clypeasteroida > Echinarachniidae > Echinarachnius > Echinarachnius parma. The sequence continues at coordinate 111,762 of JBAMJV010003278.1, forward strand.
TTAACGGATTATGTAAAGCGTAATATCACGAAGACATTTTCAACAGTTAGACGATTCCTAACGGCGGCCTAGCTGGTACCCGTAATAACTCCCTGTTTAAATATATGTGTATAACAATTACATCATATGATTATTGTGAAAGAACAAAAAACACAAACGGTGTGACCTATCAAAGCTTCATAAAAAGACAACTTAAAGTAAAGTTTGAACAATACTTTACATTCTATTCTGAAAGAAGAAAGAAAGGCCAGAATATGAACAAAGCTAGATTTCTAACGAAATCCGCCGTCAAATTAATATTTGGAAAAGCCTTTGAACTATCATCACTTTCTTTCTTTATTATTGTCTTAAGGGAGTACATGGTTTTATATTACGACAATGGAAAGAGGTCACAAGGCCTTCGTGCCAATAAACCAATTTATCTCGTAAGATAACACAACGACTCTGGGTGCCCTTCCTCGACATGTAATGTTACCGCGCAGAGCAGAGCGAATCATACATCATAGTCAAATTCTATCCATTTCGCTGGAAAGATGAACCGCTGTTCTATTTTCCACACACACATAAAAACAAAAAGAAACTAGAATTGATTTCGGGTATCAATAATCCACAACAGGAAATTGAATTTCCAAATAAGCCAACCTTTTGTGCATTATTATCATGACCGGGACAAGTTCTACATTTAAAGGTACACTTGAGTATTCCTACTTTCCGACATGCCCCTTGACACTAAATTGTGGTTAGTTTCAATTCCATTTGAAAGTTCATTGAATAAAAGATGTGAAATGAGAATCATTCCACATTCGAATGTTGTTAGTTGTAAAATTTGATTACAAAATATTTTATTTATAATTATCGTCTAGCCAGGCAGTATCTTGACTTTTTGAATGAAATACATAAAATGCCTTACACTTCTTTCAGGACATTTCAAAGGAGGTTTTTCAATAGTTGCTGATGATAATCTCTATTTAATCATTATTTTAACAAAACATCACATGCACAATTTTGTATGAAAAGTGGTTGAAACCAATTAATTTTTAGAGAGCGCCTTCTTGAGTTGTAACGGCTCTTTTTGAATGATAACGGGGTTTTTACTTAGTCGTTTGCAATTGTGTATACCTTTCGAGCATGGTGGAGTTTTTACTATTAGTTTGTACTGTATATAATGGGGCAGTTTTTGGTTACTAAAATTCAGTTTGACTATTAAAACTCAACTATCACTTTACAAGAATGGTGGTGTATAGGTAAGTGCCCATGTTCGAAAAGGGGGTCATAAGGTCTTTGCACCAATAGCCCCATTCATCTTTTGTGGAAAAGAGATCACGCAATTCCCATTTTGTGTATTACAAATTGTTTAAAATTGTGATATGCAAGAGGGGTCAAAAGGTCTGTATGTCAATTCATCTTGTTGGAAAACAATACTCGATGTCCTTTCTATGAATTATTGTCCAATCCGGCAAAGCGCATCGTACATCATAGTTAATGTTCATCATTTTCCTTGGAAAGACGATCGATCGCCGCCGTTCTATTTTCATCTGCAAAAAATACATAAATAATTATATTCTTCAACAAATAGGTGAAACAGTACCTTTGGTATTTAAAATGAACTGTTACCCTGTTGTTGGAATTTGTATGACAAAGGCAATATTTATTGAGAATTGCACCGATAACAGTTTATAATTTAGAGGACAGTTCACCGGAATGTCGCACATAATTTGTTCCTTTTTTGTGATCAGATGATGTGTGTGTTGTATTCATCATTATTTTGGCCATTTGTTACATATTGCTTATAGTTTATTTTGTATTAGTATTGTTTTACAAGTATGTATTTTAGCATATTCCTTATCTCAATCACCGGCTTGTTGATTTTGTAAAGTCTAGGAAAACGAATGTTGTTTTATATATGATCAATAACTTTGTATAGACTTGACTTCATCTTTAGGATATTGTACAAGTACTCCCCTGGACCATTTTACTTCCCTCTTCCTTTCTTGGCTTGCTTATTTGTTTACATCCAATTTCTAGTTAAAGTTAGCGCGTTGTCGTATTGGGAGGGCGCTGTTCAGAGAGTTCCAAGAGTAGCACCATGTTTAAACACACACCGCGTTCACGCACAGCGTTCACATTGTGTACGCTATTGAGTTTCGCGGCTACCATGTGCTAACGAACAAATCTTGTCTGGTATTATGCATTTTATTCATGTATTTATTTCATACACAGCGGCACTCATGAATTATTTGTTCAGTATTTCCGAGTATAAATTCGTGTTAACTCGAACATGGCCTAACGCGCGCAGTCTTTAGTGCAAACAAATACGCGAATATACGAGCACAATCGCTCGGGAATACTCCCGAATATTCGCGTGGAAAGGAATCCGTGAGCTTCGCTGTATTTAAAAACAATTTTAACTCGAATCATGGGCGTATATAGGGGAACATTTTTCTCAGGAGTCCTCGCTTTTAAGTTTGTTGCCTGAAAGTGATATGTTTTCGATGACTTAGTCCAAATATAACACGATCTTGCCCGAATATGAGACGTTTTGCCCCCCCCCCCCCCCCCCCCCCCCCCCCCAAAAAGATGACTTTGCCCGAATTTGACATGGTTTTGCCCGAATATAATACGGTTTTGCCCGAATATGATACGGTTTTGCCCGAATATGGCATGGTTTTGCCCGAATTTCAGGTGCTTTTTGCCCGAATGTGGCCGTTTTCATAACTCCAGGGGGCTGCAGCCACCCCCCCCCCCCCCCCCCCCCCCCGTCTCCTACGTCTTTGGCTTGAATCACATGCCTGGCACTAATCGAGTCTTTTTGTCATCAAGTATAGCAATAAACGTTGATAAATGCTGCTTCACGATGCTGCTCTATGCGCTTTCTCAACATTATATAGACGTCGTAGTAACTTTTACTTTGAATAATATTGACGAGAAATATGAATGTAGGATAACGTGTACGTACATCTCTGATCAATACTAAGGAATATGTTTGCATGCACGTTCACTAGTGGACTGGTACGTTTATCCATTGTTTGCCGGTTGACTGTCTCAGTCGAGTAATAACGCCAAATTGGTCAAATTCAAGTTGAACTCAACTGAGTCGGTATTAGCGAACAATAAAAAAACGTGGGTGTGGGGCCTAATAGTGACGTCATCACGACTACCAATCCACTAGTAAATATGTAAATAGAAAATCCCTTTGAAATAACTTTGTTTCGTCTTTGTCTCGATCACGCTGTTTTTGCATTAAATCATATATTATTTCAAAGGTTGCGTGCAATATGCTCCATAAATAATCTAATTTGAACCAGACTATGAAGTGTTATATAAGGATTGATTACTTAAACTTTCAAACCCATATCTGTTGAGGTGTTGTCTACCCGTCACATGGTTGCTTATCATAGTCTATAGCTTCAGGCCCAGCAACACGTATACTTTTCATTCGCCAAATGCCAACCGCGTGCAACGTTCTCCTACGCGTCGACCAAGACGTATCGAGTATACGGACCAACGTAATATACTGTATATAAACATATTCGATGACAATTTCATAGCAAACTTATCAGATTTGTACAGATTATCAATGTGTTTTTGACCAAATAACTGTGATGTCCAATTTCAAGATAGTACAGTATAGTATAGGTTTTCCCGCTCAATTTTGCACTTTTTTCAATCGAATTCATTTAGGGTCATTCGAATTCGCGCGTTGCCGCGTAATCGTTGGTATCGGTCTTCCAAATTCCGAATAAGTGCATGCGAATTCATGCATACGCACACGCTTTCGTGAATAGACACAGAAGTTCATTTATGGGCATTCGAATTCGCGAATGTGCAGCCAACTGCCATTAAAATTCTTAATGGCAGAATAAAATTTATTTGGTCAAAATCGGTTCAGAAATAGCTAAAATATCAATAAATATATCCGATCGTATTTATTTGGGCCCCCAAAAAAAATATGCTTACACTTTTTCAAAAAAATTTCAAAAGCGGTTTTTAAATAGTTGTTGATGATCTCTCTATTTAATCATTATTTCAACAAAACATCACATCACATTGCATGTTCTTTCAAATTCGACACTCAGTTTTTCATTACCTCACGAAAAAATTGCGTTGTGCAGCGCCCTCTCTACCAAAACTGAACTACCCCTTTAAAGGGGGTTCGGATTCGTAAATTAGATACGCGGTGCCATCTTGCGAACCATTTTTACGCACCAGCATGGCTTTGCAGTCCACACACGCTAGCCCAGTTCAAAATGGCGACCCGCGGTGTAGCAATATGTAATACAGATTAAGTAAACCATAAGGATATCTCGGATATACCTCTGAGGTGCAAACTTGACAAAGATATATCGCGCTACGAAGAGACGAACTATTATACTTGCCGCTCATGTAACTCCTTCCCCGTTTGTCGTGCCTGTCGAAACCATGGCGGTTGATTGATGGGTTGCTATATGTGATATGTGAATCCCCCTATGTTGAAACATATCTCATAACAGTTTACATGTTGGGTATACTAAGTTGTCCGCAACCACCCGAAGCATCTAGAAGTGTATACCTTTCGGGTATACTCGGTTACGCAGTTGGGGTACTCGTTTTAGTTTGGAAAGTTCAACATTGACTTTTCGTTATATTTAATTTTAAAAAATATGAAGTGCATAATTGAACAATAGCCCCCAAAGAGTATCTTAAAGGAGAATTCCGGACGATTTAAAAAAAAAAAACAGTATATTGGAAATAAATCTAGGGATGTGCTTGAATATTTTCATGATTTGACTCACTTTGGTTGATTTCTAAGAGATTTTTCTAATGTCACTAACTCTGAGGAAATAATTAAATTTACCGCACACAATCATGAGACCCTTACGTAGCACCCTCACTTTGCTCAATTTCTTGAGTAGGCTTGAATCCGGTGCCACTGCATTGTGATCACTGCATATGTCATTTATAAATAATTAATAGCCGGTCATGCAGAGCCAGCAAATTCAATAACCACGTTTACAGAACTTGAGTCTATTCAAATTCCGATGAAAGCCAAACGAGTTGCAATATCGGGCAGGCAAGTATTTTCAAACGGTTAAACAATGCAGTAATGCTCAAAGGCACGGTCAGTGGCGCAGCGTGGACTAAACTATTCATGATCGAGCATTGTATTAGTCCGATCAAAAGAACACATTCGTTGCAGTGTAAAAACATAGATAGGCGCATAGTGAGGGTCGCACGTCACAAACTGGTGCATTGTGGGATATAACAAGCTCGCTCGCGAATGTGTGTCATTAAAATTTCAAAACCAATTATAAGAACCCACAATCCCAATCCCACAATACTTTTTTCATACAAAATTGTGTTTATTGACCTAGAATATCTGTCTTTCAATTATTAGAAGCTTGAAATCGTATGGAAGTCCACTTTAAGAGCTCATGAGAGCCAATCATTTGGTTTAATAAAGAATAATTAAAAATAGAATAGCAAATATAAAATATAAATTAGTTAGAGAGGAGGTATTCATGTGCACGGCCTTTGAAGGATTGGAGACCCACATTCGTAATGTTACCAACAACATGGTCAGGGAGAGGATTCCATATTCGGACAGCACAGTGGATAAATCTAAACAAGTGCTAATGGTGTGGTGATGTCTTAGTGTAAAAACAAGGTGATGCATTAAACCTAAAGACAAAATACACTTTGAGTATTTTGCATTTGGGTAAAAGAAACTGTTTTACTAATTAAGTGCTCTCTCTTTCAGATTGTGTGGTGCGTATCATTTTGAAGATTATACAATATCATCTGACTACGTACCCGCTAAATGCCTTAAGTTGATAAAATAAGCATAGTTTCTGGTTTCTCAAGTTTTGTTAATATCACATTTTAATCCCACTTGGCTAGATCCTACCATTTCACTTAGTATGTTGTGGAAATCCGGATTATAAACATCTGGAATTGAAAAAAAGCAGTTTATTAAAATAATATTCTTTTTATAATACTGCTCAATAAGTCTGAAACAATTTCAAGAACAGTAATGTAAAAGAGAGAAATGGAAAAGATCTTTATCGAAACTGCAAGCGTTTCTTTAAATTAAAAAGTACTCCAAACACCCACAAAATAGAATTCGATATATTTCTCTGTTGTGTTCCGTTTTCAATATTAATATATGAACTAAAACATTAAAGGTAAAGGATTTTCTGGAGTAGAGTGCTTGAACATTCGCTAACCATGCTAACGGGATATGCTTGTGGTTTTATTTTCACGAGCGGTAAACTGGTCCGATAACGATGTGGTGATTGTGGTATAAAAACAAGCGCTTTATAACTTTAAGACGAATGTGGTCTCTTCGATTGGGGATATATGAGCCGAAATAGAGGACAACGAACTGATATATTTAATGATACCGCAAACCTAAACCATAGACTTATCAAAATTAAAGAGTTATATATTTAGTTATAAGTTTGAAGTATTTTTCAAGTCTAAAGATCTTAAATATTTCGTCGGGCATGTCGAGGTATTAAATATTTTGGAGCAGATCTTTCTTTTTTTTATGAAGCACATGCAAGGCAACGCAATATTACCGTTAATTTTGTAAAAGGTTCGAGATATTTGACACGTGAAATTGTTTTGAAAGAGGTGCAAAGCGGGATGTTTATGAAGTCTAACCATGCATGAACCTGAGACGAATCGGGGTCATTACGATAATAAGCTTTACAAATCGCTCTCATCTCATAGTGACATCTAACCAAGAATCTGTTATCTGTTCACAGACAAGAACATGAGGTAGTTTGCTTGAATGTCGTGTTCGTGTAATGATCGGAATCTAACAATCTAACTTGCTGATAGGCATGTTGATGTTAGGGAAATGTGACTGGAAAATCTTGCGTCGCTCATGTAGTTTGTAGGTTTGATGTTCAAGATAATAATAATAATGATCCACAGTGGCGCCATTCCCTTTTTTACATTTAAAGGCGCTGGCTCTTCAAATAGCACATTTGCTTGAAAAGAAGAGATGTGAGGCTTTCATGTTTATTGGTATTGCGAACACTCTAAAAACACCCGGGTCAGAATTGACCCGGAAAAGAGTCCGTTGGGGCCACACTCCGTTCAGGGTCAGGGTCACGAAGACCCGGAATGGGGTCACATCTGACCCCATTCCGAGTCATTTTTTGACCCGGAATGGAGTGTGGCCCCAACGGACTCTTTTCCGGGTCAGTCTGACCCAGGTGTTTTTAGAGTGAAGAACAGCAACTGGAGAGAAAGCACGATCACCATTTTAAAAAAAGTTCGGATTTGTGTACGTGGAACTTCCATGGGTCTTGGTTCATCGTTCATAATAGTGAGCAAGATCTTTGAGAAACCATCCGGTTTGGTCTAGTCGGTTGGTCTGAGCTAAAGCTCTGCTCTTCACGCAAATGATTTAGGGTTCGAAACCCAAGCTCGGTCATTCGGATCTTGACGACGTACATGACAAACTTAACGCATTTGACATGTTTACGCACAATAGAAATTGTTTGTTGAACGCATTATTGTGTAAAATGATATTTTACTAAAAATTACTCGGAACAAATGTACGTGGTGGATGTCCCTTTTCTCTGGCTTTTAAATCTGAGATGCTTTATTTAGAGATGTATATCGATTTGACTATGGCTTTGTACGGGATCGATACGTAACTAGATTTCGGAGAGTGTTTTCTCATCTGCCCGCCAAATATAGTTGGAGTGTATGTTTGTGGTTTTGTGTGGGAACATTGTACATCAAGCTTCCACGCTGCCTCTGCTGATATATGTTATACTTTTATTTTGCCCAGTTAGAAATTAAAGGGATCTAGTAACTGTGGTTACATATGCAAAAACTAATGAAGGGTTGGTAAAATGTGTATTTGTTTGTGATCCGAAATGTTCCACGGAAAATGAATGTCGTATGACCGAGTAACGAGCGAAAATGCAAAGTGATAATTGCTAAGTCATTGCGCTGACGTTGTACACCACAGTTATAATTATCCACTAGATAATTATAAATCTGAACAATTCAATTATACATATCTGTATATTATGGAAGAGAAGTTTGGAAAACCGAAAGCTTTTCCATGCTTCTATTAGTAATACGATTACAATGAGGTAATAGTAAGAACCGCTATAGAGTTCCAAGTAAGTTGCTGTTCAATTGACGACTCATTTAGATCAGAATCAGACATGGGTGGAATTTACAAAGGAGGATTGTAGGAGGTTTGTACAAACCATGGTTTTACCATGGTCTACATCTATGGAATGCTGCTCGTATACAAGTAAATTGTAAATCAACATTGTTAACAAGGAGTTAACAAGGAGTTTACATTCTTTCTCCATCAGTTTACAAATGGCATTCCATAGATGTAAACCATGGTAAAACCATGGTTTGTACAAACCTCCTACAAACCTCCTTTGTGAATTCCACCCATTCAGTGTGTTTCTAAAAAAACAATTTTTTTTTCCCCCAGCGATATCTTTAAGAATAAATATGAATATGTTCGTCATGATACATCATGATAAAGATAGTTTATGATATCTCTCATGTGATACCTTATTTGCGATTATGAAAAAAGTAGTCATCGAACTACAAAACATTTGAAGTCAGCAATGAAAAAATGGCTTTGTGCCCCCTTTGTGCCCGAGAGTTGGAACTATTGATCAGCTATTATGCCAATGAATTGTCATTGAATCTCCCTTTGCTTTATTTTGTTTCTTGTCATCCCATTGTTGATTTCATTATCAAAACGATACATTAAAGAGATATAGTAACATTTTCCAAATCCACAAATCTTACTTAGAGTTTTAGTGGTTCTCTTATTGTTGTATCCGTATTACCAATAGAAGCATGGAACAGGATTTGGGGGTTTTTTTCGAATTGCCCTATCGTTAAAACAATATTTATGATTGAAGTTAGATATTTAATTATCCACTGGAAAGTGATAACATTGTACAAAGTCAGTGCAATGAGTTAGCGAATATTATATCACTTTGCATTTTCGTTCATTACTTGGACATATAATATCTATTTAACCTGAAATGTTCACACATTTCTCAGTGGACATATTAGATCACAGAAATGCACATTTTATCAACCATCCCTCAATTTGCACATGTTAACAACGTTCAAAACCCAGTTTTTGTAAATTAAAAGGCAGAACTACGTACGTCGACTTACAGAAGTAGTTCTTCAATCTTTGACGATTATGGAAAGGCAAAACTACGTAAGTCTACTTACGTAGTTTTGTTACAGCAATAGCATCGGAAGTAGAAGTTGATTTATCAGGCAAAACTACGTATCTTCCATATTTCTGTACAGTTGTAACGGAAAGCTTGGCAAGACTAAGTTATATTATGGACTGATATTTTATTTCTAATTTAAATAATGAATAAAGAACAACGCTTATAATTATCTGCATAGAACTTTACCGCAATTATATTGCCATGATTACACAACACATTACTTCTGTGCGCAAACTGATTTTTCTATAACTCATTCAAAACCATTCATGTTCGTATAATGCATGACAACATCATTGCATATTTGGTATCATATGAAAGAGGATGGATCGATATAATACATATATATAATACAAATTTATCATGACATAATTCATATTGATTAGTATGTAACAGAAAAGTTGATTTCCGTATATTAATTTATTAATATAATTGGTTTGGAATGCTATCATGTCATAAAGAATATTTTAAAAACAATCGATTTTATATAAACAGAAACACGCTTGTTGGCCGACTTATGTCGAATTTAAAGTAGAATAAAGAGACGGTCTCACCACATCTCCGAATACATGGTCTGCTATACAGGGTGGCCCCAAAAAACGGAACGGGGCACTTCCCAAAATAAAGTACCAACATGATTATGTCCATCGGATAGGGTGTCTTTTCCAATGAAAAACGATACCAAGAACAGTAATTTTGGTCGTGTAGTTTTTGTTTTAGGACGCTGTGAGTGAGCATGTCAGGTGCCCATTTTTGTCAATTTTTAAGTCAGTGCCAGTTAAATCGCACTTCCTGCCCGTAATACCATTGAACAACCATGCCCATTCTCTCGGTACACGGCTGAGTGCATACTAACAATGGCGCGCGGATTGCTCGTTATTATGGGCAGTAAGTGCGATTTAACAGGCACTGACTTGGTGAAAATTGACAAAAATGGGAGCCTGAAATTGTGTCACTCACAGCGCCCTAAAACAAAAACTGCACGACCAAAATTACTGTTCTTAGTATCGTTTTTCATTGGAAAAAACACCCTATCAGATGGACATAATCACTCTGGCACTATATTTTGGGAAGTGCCCCGTTCCGTTTTTTGGGGGCCACCCTGTATAACAGGCGGTTGTCATCTTTTCCAAATATCCCTCCTATACATTTCCGTTTTGTGTAAAATTGCGTTATACATTTTGGTTTGCGATTGCACCATGTGAGAAGGGAGGAATAGAGAATCCTGACTCCTGAGAAGGGTTATTGGTATTCTTTTTTATATAGATAGTCCTGAAAAGGACTGTGGTAGCCCTGGAAAGGCATGTTGTTATTCTATATTGTGCGTGTAGTTCTAAAAAGAACCATGCAGCGCCGGTATGAGTTATACTTCTTCTACTTCTACTTGGGTACTCGACAGGGTCCATCAGTCAGGACGTAGAGTCGAGGGGAACCGGTGAGGTGTCCCATTAATTGCCGATTGAGGCAACTGCTCCCGCAAAGGCTCCTAGTGATGTAGAAGCCAAGATATTATTGGGGAGCGCATTCCATGCTGTTACAGTTTGTGGGAAGTAGGAGTTCTGGTAAAGCTGAGTTCGAGTATGTATATGCTTGAGCTTATTTGGGTATGAGCTTATTTGCAGCGCCGGTATGAGTTATAGTAAGGAGAGGATGGGTAGTAGGAGGGGCTCGACGTTTCGAACAAGTTGACCGTCCGTCGTCAGGAGTGGCGTTACTGCTCGATCTGGCCCTGCGGCTTCTTACTAATTTGTCTTTTCTTTTTTTTGCATTTTGTACCGTAACGAAAGAAATTAATGTTGAAAGCGAGTTGCGAGCAATCCAAAACGCTCCGTCAAATTCTTACGGGACCATTAGTAACTCTTACAGTCTGAACAAAACTGGACGAGTTCCCGATATTTCCCTCCGAGCAATGGTACAAATTTCACTGCTAATTGAATCTGCGTTTACGTCGATTTTTGTTTTCTTTTCCAAAAACAAAAAGCATGAAATACATCTTAATGTCTATATATTAATATCCCCAGTAGAAAAACAAACCTTATGACTGTCGCCATAACTCTTTGCGCGTTCCCACTGGTATATGCGATGAATCTAAAAAGATAATCTTGTCGCTAAGTTTGTATTAGTGGGGCAGCCGGGGTAACTCAAATGGGAGTCTATGATTGGAGGGGATATAACGTATCTCATTGCGGATTTAAATGAAAGGGACATACAAACACAATTGATAATGGTAAAACTTATCTGCCATTTTAGGTAATTTTATCCTCTGAAGAAAAGTGTGCTACCTCGAAAGCTCAGGTCCTGAATTAACTCGAAAAGCGGTTTTCACCAATAAGCTTCTGATGAGAGAAGCAGAGAGGGGGCAAGAATTTCAAGGAGGGGGGGGGGGCAATTGGCCCCTTGTTACATCGTCCCCCCTCAAAACTAAACAGATTCATACCCGGTTGGTTGATTGTAAGCACTGGCTGGATCGTTGCAAACCACGCAAAGTCGTAAATAATACATGAATATACACTATAATCAATAATATATTTATGACCTTTGCTATATTACGTTTAAAATAAATTCAAAAGGTATATCTGCCCTTTTCCACGTTGGTGGTCATTCAACTTCCCGCCAACATAAATAATACATTCATTAACAATTTTCTGAAGCATAATTTAATGGATAATTTGATACCCTGATTATCGGGCACTGTATTCTGCTAGCTTCTTAGCCTTCATCCATTTCCGATGTTTGTTTTATACTGAAAACGAGCTGAAGGCGCCTCTCAGCAGCTTACTATTGAATTAATGTCTCTGCTTTTCTTTAAAGGGGAATGAAACGCTGAATGTTTTGCTTACTGTAACTGATAATTGCATTATTCCTGTCACTTCTATTATAGACCTATTCCTCATGGGTATCACTAATAATAGAAATAATCAATGTTTTTTAAACCACTATCAACTGTTTTGTCTGACCGCTGGAGGCTGCCATGTTTGTCAACTGTATTATATATGAAACGTTATCCAAACGCATTTGAGCGTGCACTAACAACAACGGGTTATGTAACCGCTATTGTTGAATCTGCTGCTATGTCAGCGGTTACGTATTAAGCCGAGTTTGTTAGTGCAAGGTCAGATGACGTTTCATAATATTATGGTACAGCTGGAAAAACATGGCAGCCCCCAGTGTTCAGGCAAAACAGATTATAGTGGTTTCAAAAACATGGATTATTTTTTCATTATTACTGATATCAAGGAGGAAATATACGACTAGAAGTGATGGGAATTGTGCATCTATCAGTAACAGTATATTGATTTTATTTATTCTTATTTATTCAGTCTTCTTTTTAAAAAACACAGGGTAGCCCCATTCAGTGCCACAAAGGCCTGCTTTACAAGAGGGCCCTGTATCAGATAGAAATTACAACGTTTACATTGAAAAACACAGCATAAAGATATAAATACATACAAAACGTATATAAGCGAAAATGCCAGCGTTTGGGCTCCCCTTTAAACCTATATGTCGTGATGGGGTTGTATCCTTTTTAATTCCACAAGTTGGAACACCGGTCTTATACTCTTTAATACATTCAAACAAGGATAGATCAATGTATATGCTTCGTATATTATATTACTGAATTTGCACATTAAGCTCTCTATCAAAATAATTGTCCATTGATTATAACGGCCAAGGGGAGACATTTGTGGCGCCAAATATGCTTATATATTTTCCAAATTGTATTATTATGGTAATCAAGTCTACACCACTCAATTAACGACTTAATTTCCGGTTTTATTTACGATATTCATTTATTATTTTTCACTGAGTTCATTTTTTGTTCATTGTCCATCCCCATATATAGTTAAAGGGTATTAACCACCACCCAAAACTAATATTCTTATAAATGAAAGGTAACGTCTTTAGTAGTTCATTCCATCAACAAGTTCACAAAAATATGTTTCCAGGAAAAAAATATATAATTAGAAAACGCATCACCATTCTAAAGCATGCGTTCGTGGTCTGCATGTACGAAGACTACTTTGTCCAGAGCGAACGAATCGTCCGGGATTATATTGTCTCCAAACGTACGCGTCAATAGCATTGGCGCACTTGCAAATGTTTGGCCCGTACGGAACCAGGTAATAATAGTGGTTCCGTAAGTGGTGGTAATTTATTGCTTTGTTTATGAATTTACACAACCCTTTGCAAAATGTTGGGTATCTATTTGATATCACAAAACGGTACCAAAACATATACGTATGTGTTGTTCTTTGCCTGGTGGTCCCCTTTAAGTACGAATTATGTATTATAGGTGAATGTATTATTTAATTCAAATTGTGAATGTAAAAAGATCGGTAATTTGACGTTTTTATTTGTACATTTAACAATCTATGTATAATATCTACACGCTCATCATTTCATTATTGTTCTGCTTCGTTTTCGTATATACCTTTTGCTGCATTAATTTATCATGAATCTTTTATTCACCATTTCCTTGTAATTGTTAACACCGGTTCACGATGTTAAATTATACGCTAGCGGATGTGCACTACATACGATCAAGGAGTTATGTGGACAAGTATCACTGGAAAGTGCACAATAGGCTTTCGGTAGCGGGGTCTGCTCGCTATGCATAAGGACCGCTATTCGTTTGGGTCAACTGTCATAAGGACCGCTATTCATAATTTGAAAAAAAGTTTCATAATTCATAAGGGTCATTATTCATAATGGTCGCTATTCATAATCTAAGAAAAGGGTCGCTATTCATAAAAACTAAATCAGGGTCGCTATTCATAATGTAAGAAGAGGGTAGCTCTTCTATTCATATTACCAGTAGAATCATGTTTTTCGAATTTCTCTTTCTTAAAAGATATTTACGATTGAAGTGTTCGGATTTTTAATTATCCGCTGGAAAGTTTAAACTGTGTACAAAGTCAGTGTACTGACTCAGCGAATATCGGTTTGCATTTTCGCGCATTACTCAGCAAAATAACATCCATCTAACTTCAACTTTTCGCACATTACTTAGTGGACATACGGTATCAGATCACAAAAATACACATTTTATCAACTTTTATCAACATCACTTTTTGCACATGCCAAAAAAAAGTAACTAGATCTCTCTAAATTGGTTCATGACAGAGTCCGTCAGAATAGGAAGCCACGCGCCAGATATGACATGGTATGGAGGAGAAACAGCCAGAGGGTAGAATACACAAATCGCAAACGTTCCTTGCTGATCCAACCAGGCAGCCGGAATTAGTTTAAATCCCCGATGAACTCTGGATTACCTTACAGGTGTAGTTACTGGGGCAAGCGGAGAAAATGCACCCCTCCTAATAGACCGCTTCTGTAATGTTGCAAATAATATGCGTATGACGTCAGACTCCCCGTTGGCAAGCTTAACACTAGTAACTAGGTCCGGCAAGCTAAGTTTGCCGGAGCTTGCCGGACCGAGTTACTTTTGTTAAGCTTGCCAACGGGGAGTCTGACGTCATACGCATATTATTTGCATACATTACAGAAGCGGTCTATTACCCCCTCCCCTTAAACTTAAAGGGATCTAGTATTAAACATTGTCCAAATCAACAAACCTTACTTGGAACTCTAGCGGTTCTCTCATACTTTGTTGTATTCGTATTACCAATAGAAGCATGGAACAGGTTTCATTTTTTTTCTTCGAATTTCCCTTTCGTTAAAAAGATATTTACGATTGAAGTGTTTACATTTTTAATAATCCACTGGTAAGTTATAAGTGTGTACAAAGTGAGTGAAATGAGTTAGGGAATATCACCTTGCATTTTGTTCTTATTTCTTGGTGATAACATGAAATTTTCACCCATTACTCCATGGACAAGATCACAACCATACACATTTGATCAACCATTCAACACTTTTTTGCACGTGTCAACAAAGTTACTAGATCCCTTTTAGTGTGTGAATCTTGAATAACCGTCTCTATCCCGATGTGGAGGAAATTAATGACAAGAAATTAGGGAAAATGAGGGTTAATAATTATGCAAAACCGATGAAGTGATGTTAGTTATTTGTTTTAATGTACTTTGTTACTCATATTATGCAAACTATTTTATTTTAAAATGATTCCCAAAGATTTTATCGCAATTATTTCATATTGCTTTCAATGACTTTATTGATTTTCACATGTAAACCATTGGACAGGAAATACATACAGTTATACATCGTTGTCATGTTGGCACAATCTATCCCTGCTTTGAAAACTTACTCTTGTTCGCCCCAAGCCCGTGAAAATCCTGGCTTTACGACACTGTATTATTGTGCCGTTTCTATGCCGTGCTGAGTAAATACAAGATGTTTTATTCATTTATTTTGGAAGGATCAACATTTGTCGATTGACGAGCATTCGAAATTAGTAATATTGACATACGCACACGAGAAATGTTTTTTTTTTGTCGGGATTAAAGTGATCCATTAACTTTGTATTTTTCCCCAAAATTGATATTTGAGACCTTAATCATATTATACCAATATCATTGTAAGATTCTTGTGAATGATTATGTGACATTTTTGTATAAAAAGGAACAATGTTTACTTAGTAAAAAAAAAATTAAAATCGGAGTCTGCTTTTATACCGATCGTTCGCGTGAAGTATCAGAATTCGGATACTGTAGACGATTGAGTATCCGAATTAGGATATAGCATTTACTGCGGCCGAAACCGTCTATAGACGCTTTCCAATTCAATCTTAAATATCTCCGTAATAAGGGAGACAGTTGAAAAATCAAAGCCCATTTCATTCCTCTGTTACCATATTAGCTAAGCAAAAGAAGTTTGAGAGCTCCAAATAATGTCGGTTTCAATCTTACAAAGTAAATGGATCACTTTAATATCAGCTATAGATACCTGGAATATCATGGCGTTCTATAAGAGACAGCTTGCGAAAGTCCCTGTATTTTTAGTAAGCTTGGATCTAAACAAACTATGAAAAGAGCCTAACATAAATATTGAAACACCATGACTCTAGGAAAGGTTGTGGTTAAAGGTAACGTTGAGTATTGGTAATTTCCAAAGTGCCCCCCCCCCCAAAAAAAAAAAAAATAATTGTAACGGATTTGGTTGATTTCAATTCCATATGAAAGATCATCGAAAAAAACATGGGAAATAATAATAATTCCCATTCAAATGCTCTAATTGTTGTGAAATTTGCTTTCAAAATATTTATAAAAGTGATTGACGTCCGGCCATCACTTTTTAGAGAACGCTAGCGCGAGGCGCAAGCGTTCTAGGTCCTCCGATGCGAAAGGCGAACGGCGCTTGCGATACACATGAATATGCGCGGTAACTATTACCGCGCATTACAGTCTCGTATTATGAGGACCTAGAACGCTAGCGCTTCTCTCTAAAGTTAATTTGACACTTGAGTTGTAACGGCTCTTTTTGAATGATAACAGGGGTTTTACTTTGTCGTTTGTAATTGTGTATACTTTTCGAGCATGGTGAAGTTATAACTATTAGTTTGTACCGTAATCGTGCAGGTTTTGGTTACTAAAGTTAAGTTTGACCAATACTCAACGTAACCTTTAACTGTTTGTTTTTCTTCTTAATTCTGTGCCAATTTTGGAATGGTACGTGCCACCCCGCAGTCATAATATATCCAATACGATGCATACAAATGTATATCGTGAAACTGTCTACATATTAACTCATTCTAGATAGACAAACCTCTCCCGCATTTGATTTATTCATAACGGAGACATAATTTCACGTCATGGTGTCTGTAGTGACCGATTAATGTTCACACTTTCAACTCCGAAATCCCACGTCTAATTAATATTTCATAATGGCGTTGGCTTCGCTGCTATTTCGAGTAGTATTACAGCAAACACAACAAAAAATGACTGTTTATCTGTTTTCATTTTCATATATCAAATTAAAGGGAATTTAGTCCTCTACATGCAGGGTTTAAATTAAAGGTGTAATCGTTCATGCATGAATTGCCATGGTCAATTAACAATAGCAAGGTCTGTTTTCAAAAATAGCAAAAACAATTGAGGACCACACCATTCGACTGAAATGATAGTAAGCGTTTCACTTAAAACAAGATGTGCGGGGCAAGTAAATTATGACATTATTTAACTTTATTGTTATGAACAAACTCTGAAAATACAAATTTGTCAATAAAACAGGGCCAGGTTATGAGAGCATCATCACACTGGTCTGTATTAGAGGCATGAAGCTTGTCTGTCTCATGTGTCCCCTGCAATTATAACCATAGTTACCTAGAGAAATGTCATGTTAAAGACTGCCCAACTGTTTGACCAAGGATGACATCAGGTTTTGAAGATCTTTGGACTACGGTAGAATTCTTGAGAAGAATTTATACCATTTTCATGCTGAAATAAGGGCACAAACTGTGGTTTCGACTAATAAACCTTTGCCATGTAATTCCCCATTTTGTAATGTTACAAAAACATAGCCCTTAATTCCCGTCACATTTCAATTACGCTATATTATCAACATCTTTGCAACCCTCACAATGTTTTTATTTATGTCAATAATTATGTTTAATTTTCTTGAAATAAATGCAGAAATACAAATTTTTTGCTTAAAAACATCAGGATGAACGAAAACAATTTTTGTATTTAGACTAGTCATTCCACGTACTGTTTCAAAGGCACATCAGACAGTGATGACGGACCGATGAAAGGGGGGTATGTGGTTCCATAAACAGGGGGATTTGCAAGTGTCTGTGTTTTGGTTTTAATATAAAAGGGATTTAGCATCATGACAAATACATCGCTAGTTCTACAAACAACTGTCGCTCGATGTTGCAGCCGGGAGATTATAACATGACAGCGGGGATTGCAAAAACTAGCAAGGCGATGGACAGATTAATACCGCTGAATAAATATTCGCCCAAGGCTGCCTCATCTTTCCCTGTAGTGTTTAGAGACGTTTGTTTTTGTTTCCTAGTATATATAGACAAATCCCTTATTATTTTCCTCTCTAAGTTCCAGTAGTTAAGGCATATATTTAAACATTTAACGGGGAATTATTCTTCAACATCAGCACCAGCAGCAGAAACAACAACAACGACAACAGCAGCAGCAATGTCAACAACAATTAATTCCCCTTAAAGGGTACCAGCACCCCAACATAATATTCTTATAAATGAAAGGTATCATCTTTAGTATTCCATTCCATCAACAAGTTCACAAAAATATGTTTCAAGAACAAAAATATATAATTTGTAAGCGCATCACCATCATGCGTTAATGTGTCTGATTGTACGAGACTACTTTGTCCAGAGTGAACGAATCGCCCGGGATTCTATTGTCTCCAAACGTACGCGTGAATAGCATTGGCGCACTTGCAAATGTTTGGCCCGTACGGAACCAGGAAATAGTAGTGGTTCCGTAAGTGGTGGAAATTAATTGCTTTCTTTATGAATTACACAACCCTTTGCAAAATGTTGGGTATCTATTTGATATCACAAAACGGTACCAAAACATATAATTATGTGTTGTTATTTGCCTGAAACATATCCCGTATTACGACACCAACATATTTAACAAAAAAAAAAAAAAAAAACATAACAACAATACTAGCAATAACACCGTGTGTATTAGTGTGATGAGCCGGTAAGCACCATTTATACGTATTGCTCAAAGGCAGCTTAATCTGTCGCTAAAATGCGAAGTCTTTGGTTTTGATTTCGGGTACATCCTGTCTCTCCTGTTTTTTGTTGTTTTTTTTCCAACCCTCTTCGTCTATGAATATTTTAACCATGTGGAACGAGAGGAAGTAAAGTATACTGTATGACAAGTACTCTATGGTTAGTTTCAAGGTCTTGGTTTACATTGCGGGAAAAAAGTTATCCGATTTTGGCCGACTCCCTAAAGTACCGAAAAACCACAAAATCATTCATCCCAAACAAATACCCTCTTAATTTAAATACCGTTCTTATAATTAAAGTAAAGAGCAGGAACACAACATTATACAGCAATCAACGTAATTTCACCGCATACCACTACCACTGCTGCTGCTGCTACAACAACAACAACAACAACAACAACAACAACAACAACAACATCAACATCAACAGCAAAAGCAACAATAAAGACAAAAACAACAACGACAGCAAATAAATACTAGTATTACTACTCTGTATATCACTGTGATGGGCGGATTATCACCATTAATACATACTGCTCCAAGGCAGCTTTATAGTCCGCTGAAATACAAAGTCTTTGCTTTGTTTTCGGGTACATCGACCTATCTCTTCAGTTTTCTTTCGAACCCACGAACGCCGAACTAGCGGACTTGGCGGAAGTGTATCGAACTACGCGGTCAAGACGCGTTGTACTCGATATTATACTGGATATAGCACGCTGTAAACTGCTGAATGCGCGCCGTTGAAGTAGCCGCACACAACCGGAAGTAGTTAAAAGTACTCATAACCTCTGACATCTCACATTGACTGGTGTAAACAAAACTGTCGCCGGCTTCATGATGAGGGCGCTGTTGCTATATCCAGTACTTTTATATCGACGGTTGTACTCCCAGAATTTAACTGAATACGTTTACATCTACCGTAGATCGTTATAATAATAATAATAATAATAATGTTTCGATTTATATAGCGCCTAATATGAGTGATAATCATCTCTAAGCGCTTTACAATATTATTACCCCGGTCATCGGACACACTCACAATCATTCCGCACATGACGTGCACTCTCTGCTCCCTTGGGAGCAATGCATTCTGGCAGCCATATGGCGCACTTAACGGTATACAAGTACAATTGCATACACGTTCCACTCCTACCGGGTGCTATGCGGTATAAATCAAAGTTCATTCTTTAAAAAATACCTCAACATGATGCGTGAATGTATCCATTGACTGATATGAGTCTCTTTAATAAACTCTTACTGTACACGTGTGCCTATTTGTTTATATTGGTATGCGTACTGAGTTTGTTCGTGTGCAAATATTTACTCTTTAATCAACTTTTCTTTTACATTATTAACTTTGAGTACTGGGCCTACGTATCATGTTTTTGTGTGCGACTCTTTGGAGACGTGCTCATTTGAATGTATATTATGTGTATCTACATAACAAATTGCGTGTTGCCATAATTGTATTATTTCAGACATTCTTGTCCTGATCAACCATGTAATGCGTATAGACGAATCCGGTTTCAAGTCTATAGGGCCATAACTGGGGGGGGGGGGGGGGGGGGGGTTTCCAAGAGTACAACAAAAGATAATTTGAATAGGTTTTAACCGTTATGCAACATGTCAAGTGTATTATTGTTTCGTAAACAACTAGTGACCTTTGTTCAGCATGCTAGACATGCTTGAAGCCCCCAGTTATGGCAGACGTAAACACCGGATTGGTCTATACTTAGTCGATGCTGCTTATCACATAGAGGTTAATGGCATAACTAAGACATTTAATTACAAAATATATGACTAAAAGTAAGGGAAATCATGTTTTTACCAATTACACACACTATTTGTACAAGGCAGATATTTTTTCTCAAATGCCAGTCGAAATCATGAAATATCAAATAATCTGTCTTCTGACTTTTGACATTTTTGGCAGTACACGTTAACAGTCAATGTTATTCGTTCGAGACTGGCTAAGGGTCCGTCCGATGTGGTTGAGAAACGTAAAGTCATTTTGTCGCGTTCATATTAGTTACTAACCGTCTAGTAAAGTGGCCCGAGGACATTTTTTCACCAGATTGTCGAGAGATTTCCGTGTCACAAGAGCCAGTGGCTTTTGATTATTACGGAAATCTATACCAGGATCGCATCACCGGCTCACTCGCCAATTTCGCACGATGCAGATCAAGCACTCCATCAGAAGTTGATGTTTACTCTCCCAAGTCCTGCCGAACGCCCTTGCCCGGGGCCGGCTGAGACGAGATTGCAACGTCTGTACGTGTCATCGGAGCCAGTGGCTTCTGGTTATTCATGAAAATGTGAAATCCATCCCGGAATTGTATCAACAACTCGCCACTTCCACCCACTTCGCACAAGGAACCCACCAGACGTTGATATTAACTTCCAAAGTCCAAGGCGTACGTATAGACAATGATACAAAGGGGAACAATCGCCCCATGCATACTGAGATTATATCACCGACTCGCCACTTCCGCTCACTTCGTATAAAGGAACCTATAAGATATTGGTATTAACGACTCCAGGGGGGTCTCTTACAAAGATCCTACGTTGAGCTTAACTCTAAGTTGGACTAAGTTGAACAATTATGGAAAGCCGTTGGTTTCTTTTAAATTGTCTGTAAAAAGTTCCTTTAACGGGCATAAAAAGTTGATTCAAATCATTACTATTTTCTATTATCAAGGAGATTCCATGTTCTTCAGGCAAAATTTATGAAAAGTCTAAAAAATACTTCCTTTTTTTGCATTTTAATATATTTTATTCCAATGCTACAAATGGTTTACCATAATTGTTGAGTGCAATTTAAACAATAATGCAATGGGGAACAATCGCCCCATGCACGTTGAGGGTTATTTTGCCCTGCCGCCCCCGAAACCTCATGCATGGCTTAAAAGTACAATCAAACTTATCATAGAAATCGACAAAATTTTTAGGTATAACTTTGGACTCAAAGCTTACTTGGAATGATCATGTAAATAATATTACAACATCAATTTCAAGGGCAGTTGGGGTAATTGGTAAAATGAGGGACCTTGTACCCGAGAAAATACTTCATACATTATATAATGCATTAGTGTTACCTTATTTTACATACTGTAATGTAGTTTGGGGGAACTGTAGTATAACTAAGATTAATATAATTTTTCTCTTGCAAAAAAGAGCACTTAGGATTTGTACTCATTATAATTACTTAGCTCATACAAATCCGTTATTTTATAGATTAAACATTTTAAAAGTGAGTGATTTGCACTTATATCAAACAGCAATCTGTATGTTTAAATACACACAAAATTCACTTCCTCTTTTTCATGACGTATTTATTCCTAATTCATTACGTTTCACCCAAGTTAGAAAATAACCGCTTCTCAGGCCTGAGGAGAGGTTGAGAGATTCGTGCCTCTAGTAGAATTTTATCACCGTTTACACCGTTCTTATCGGTTTACTGCGTGTAACCGGAGGAGATTATCTCTATAATACCACTAGGTCTCGGGGGGCAGTTAACAGGGCATGGAATGTTGACGAAAGCTATTAAAATGGTTGAGTTGATTTCCACCGTGGTGGAGATCACGGCTAACTTAGTGAAACGTAATGCCCATGTTCACTCATACCCAACGCGTAATTGTACTGATTTTCATTTACACAATCCTAAAACTTTGTTAGCGCATAAGTCCATAAGATATCATGGTCCAGACATTTGGAATGCACTCCCTAGACATATTAAACAGTGTACATCTCTCTATTCATTTAAAGCTACACTAAAAAAACAACATTATTTCACAATATAATGTATAAAGATAAAACAATAAAAGCGTTCTTTGTAAAACTTTAGAAACTACATTAAATTTTGGTCTGACGTTACATAGTAATACTGATGATTCAACATTTTGGCGCATGAGGACACTTGCACTTGCACACACACGCACCACTCGCACCCTTGTTTTTGTTTAGTTTCTCTCTTATCTTTGTCATTAACGTATAATTAGTAGCCTTATAAAGATGAGATTCATATTATGCTAATTTCTATAATTATTTATATTGAATCCAACTGTTTATATTCACATTTAATTGTAATATATATCATTTGAGTATCATGGCCCCCTCTTCTTGTTACTTAGCCAATATTTCACAACTCATTTTTATCTTAGCTCGGTTGACCGTCTGCTCAAGCTTTTGCTTATAACGGCGACCTTCTGCTTTCTTTCTTTATACACGCAATGGCCCAACGTATAAATTTACTCTTACTCATGTATTATACATTTGTTTCTATATTTTGTATATTGTTTGCATACCTTATGTTTATATAATTATCCATATTTGTTGTATAACTGATTTGTTTGATTGCAGAAAATAAAGTCTTTGAAATGAAATGAAATAGTGACAGGTGAAGACAGGCTCTATAAAATTGTTTTTCTGCCGGGGTTTGATATTATTGGCCGCTGTAGACAGGTTAAATAATGTAGACAGGTGGCCACTTAGACATGTTTGACTACGGATAAAGTAAATAATTGTATGCAAAGAGAGTATACATGAACAATAACAATACAAGCCCACGATGCTCACGAGAGCCACTCAATTCTTCACGGCTGCACAAACAAAATTACATGCAATTAAATCAAGTACATAAAATACAAAATGAAAACATCAGCAACTGATAATAGACTATCCTGAAGAAGAACTGCACTCATGTGGCCTTTGCAGGGCTTGAGACCAGCAGAGGAAATGTCACCAACTGTAATGATTTATTTATTTATCTATTTATTTATTAAATGTTTATTAAAATACTGCCACCGCGGTCAAGTGACCGAATTGCGGCCAGTTTACATACAAATACAAACAAAAGATAAACATAATACAAAGATAAACATGTACATAATACAAATAGTTCACATAAGTACATATCTATACCAATTATTATTATATTAAGAATATAAAAATGAATACATGAATTATATGGCTAAAAACATGTACATAATTATGATTATATTCGGGGTTTGGATTCTCTGTGTGTTTATCCATTCCGTTACTATTTGTGCCAATATGCACGATGGCTGCTGTGCTATATATGCCAGAAAGCACCAAAGCTCTTTTGCTGGAGTAGCCAATTGGCACAAGCGTAGGTCAATAGTGCCCTCTATATGACAAAATAGCAAATGCTTGTTTGGTCTGTATTGATTCTGTTCGCATTTATCGATTATACCCTTATTTCGTTTCTTTTCAATTCATTTAATTTCACGGTTAGCTGCCTGTTTCAATTATTTTATTCGTGTTCCTAGAAATGAATGTGGCAGAGATGGTGTATTGCTACAGGGGCCGCGGAACCGGGGGGCTGGGGGCTGCTAACCTTAACCTCCCCCCCCCCCCCCCCACTTTTTTTGGCTTAAAACAATAAAATACATAATCATCAAATTATTGACAATTATTATAACAATTAAAATGTGGTCAGCCCCCCCCCCCCCCCCCTCCACTTCCAAAACCTTTCGCGGCCCCTGTTGCTATGTATGGCACAGACGGGTTCGGAAAGAATTAGCATTGTACATTAATAACAAAATTCAATATCGTACCAGGTGGGTTATGTTGATAATAGAATGGCAATTTCTTCAAGGTCCATACAATGAGGCCACAGATCGATATTATATGTGTTTCAATTAATTGGATACTACATTGCATGGCGTCCCGGTATAGACTAGCCTATTACTTGTAATCAGTTACCGAACATATGGGCAATTAAAGAAATGGGGCTATTAAAAACTGGGGCGATCTGATTAAGATTGTTTGGTCTCTTCAACGTACGGAGACAGTATATAATCTTGTTATTTCTTTTATTATTTTTTTTAATTTAAATATCTTGTCCATGTCTGACAATTGTTTTGATTGGCTTTTTAAAAGTTTTCTTTTCTTTTCTCTCTTCGTATCTCTATGTTGTATTTTGTGTATATATTTCTTAAAGGGGATCTAGTAACATTTTCCAAATCCACGATGCTTACTTATTAGCACTCTAGTGGTTATCTCGTGCCTTGTTGTACAGAAGCATGGAACGGGGTTGTTGTTTTGTCTTTCATTCAAAAGATATTTACGATTGAAGTGTTCAGATTTTGAATTATATCCACCGGAAAGTTATATCTGTGAACAAAATTTGTTGAATGTGTTAGCACATATCACACAGCATTTTCGCTCATTCCTCGAACATATAACATCCATTTAACCTGAAATCTTCCCAAATAACTTAGTGGACAAATCAGATCACAAAAACCCATAATCATTAATCACTTTTTGCACTTGTCAACAAAGTTACTAGATCCCTTCAAGTTTCTCGGTACACAATTCTCTCTTTATCTCTCTCTCTCCCCCCCCCCCCCCCCCCCCCCCTCTATGTTTGGCTACCTTTCCCCTTTTCCATTCTCCCTCTCTCTACCTCTCTTTCTATTCCTCTCCCTCCGCTCCAATATGCGATCTACAAGAGGGTATATAGCGGGTAATTTTGTTGTGGTGCACACGTACGCTCTCTCCAACATTTAATCACAAGCCCCCGGGCAATAGCGGATATTAAAACGGGTCTGAAGTTCATTGAGGATAACGTAGCCGGAGTCGTAAACCAACCCCTCTCGATCAATGAACACGTCGAAGAGTGTTTCATCTGTACATTTTTCAATTTCGTATTCCACAATTTAAAGCTAAATGACAGTAGTGGGAAACGCCCTACACACACAAACATGAAATGTACGCTCTTATGTGAAAGAATATAATATTTTACTAATATGGGATTATACAAATTTGACCAGGAAACGCCTATTAATTGATATATTTGCAAAATCATAAAACTGATTTGCCGCAAATCG